>JACJUY010005713.1:15790-41062 GCA_014220935.1 Platorchestia sp. MABIK | reverse complement strand
CCACCGGCAGCACACCACCTGCAGCACACCACCTGGAGCACACCACCTGCAGCACACCACCTGCAGCACACCACCTGCAGCACACCACCGGCACTACACAACCTGCAGCACACTACCAGCAGCATACATTTGGAAGGCTGTAAACCACGGATGGCCGCTTTCAAATGTTACGGCCGTATCCAACTAAAAATTTTGCGCCGTCAAATCATCCATGGCCAACTATGAATTTCCCGTCCGAGCTCGAACGCGCATAGTTTGGAGGGCGTAGAGGGAGTGTTACGGCAGAGCAGGCCGACCAGCCTATAAATCGTACATAATCGACCACCACGTCCTTAATCCACCGGCGATATGTCCTTGATTTTCAATTGGGATACATGTAAAAAAAATTCATAGCTTGTTCATTGTACGGACAGAAGATAATTTTTTCACGAATCATATACTCAAATTGCGCTTTATTTCGTATCTGTTTTTCTGGGGTAGTGATAGATCTATTTTTAAAACAGTTAGCTAGTGCATAAAAATTTATTTAGTGGAGATCAAGTTATGTCTGAAAAATGGCTCTGTGTTAACAGGTAGCAGAGCATTAAGTGAAATGTAATGGGGCATGAGGTTTGGTTTTTACACAAAAAAAAGCAACATGTACTACATGTATCCATAGATATACATATATATACGCATAGAAAATTGATATGAAAATAAATAGTATAAATAATGAACAATCTTCCTCCTGCTACATCGAAATGTCAGCTGTGTTGCTCAGTGTAATCGAAAGAAATAACTTGAAAACCTTGAAAAAAAAAATTAAAAAAAGACTTCGACAAACGTTACAATGAACTAGTTTCTAATTTTCTAACAGATTTCTGAGAAAAATCAAGTTGCAAACTAATTACAGCAACAACAAAAATCTCGGGTTTCACATTCTCTCGGTATTCTCTTCAACATCATACGGACATGTGTACACGGGATAAGTCATGGGTACACCTGGGATAGCTAATTATGCCATTGAGAGAAACTTACAAAACATATTCTCTGGGATATTTCGTGCATGTTAAGAGGACTGAAACTTATAAATTCCACTGGAGAATGCCTTCGAAGTCCTTCACTAAAAGTGCAGACGAAATGATAAAAGACACGACTACGTCTACCGAAACCGACTGCCACACCGTAGTAAATGATTTCAAGTTAGACAAGGTTAGCCAAAAGCAATTTACAAAAAACATAGCACAACATTCACATCTGAAAAACGTAGACAGACTTACACACAAAATGAATTTCAGAGCGTGTTCATCGTAACGATGGTAAATATATATACAGAAATAAAACGAAGAGATGAGAAAATAATAGAAAAAATAACAACGACCTTCGTCTAGCAACATTGCGCTGACGGCTGTTCTGCTCATTGTGGTCATCAGAAATAATTTAGATAAAATTAAAATGACTTAGCGAACGTAAAACAGAGATAATTCCTAATTTTCAAACAGAATTTTCAGGAAAATCAAGAGACAGTTTGAGAGCAACTACAAAAAAAATCAAGGTTTCTTAGCCTCTCGATATTCATTTTTACAACATACGAACATGGGTACATGCGAAAAAATAGAGACACGGTGATAGATCGACATTATTTATGAGTGACAAATAGCTACAAAATTCCTATAGATAGACTAAAAATGGACCTAATAATGGTTTCATGATCAACTGCACTACACGGGCTAAGTGTGTGGTTTTCGCAGTGGGGATAGTAGGAAGTGGACAAAGTCAGCTAGAAAAAGTAAAGACATTCCAGCTTTGCAGAGTTTGAAATGCTGATCCCAAAGTAGTAATGAGCAATTTAAGGCAATCGGTCGAGCGTTTAGTATGAATTTACGCCGAAGTGTTGCTGTGCATTATTCTCTATGACAGAGATGCGAAATAACGTGATGTATTTTTCTTGAATTCGTTAATAGTTTTAGAGTTTTTATTTGCTGGGGAGGCTTATTCTACAAAAAAGCTCCAGAAATAGAGAGCGCTTTTTGTCCCACGTCAGATGAACGGTAACTATCAAAAACATCATTCTTCCGACTCGATTTTTTGCTAGGCATATAGGATGCCAAAAATTTTCAACATCTGCATTATACTCCGAGGGAAGTACAAAGATGAGAACACTTGTCGAGCTTTTTGGATCATGAAACTTGCAACTCTACCAGAAGAGCTACAGAAGGAATTCCCCAACCCATTCATTAAGAGAAGAACTTTAAATTGCGGTTGACCGTATGTCGTCCAAAACTCAGTAAGGCTAGAACAATCCCTCATTTATTAAGACCTAAGGTAGAGGCCGAACTACAGAAGTTGAATAAAATAATGGAAATACCTTAGAAAATCAAGAAAATATATTTTAACATGTGTAGGTCCACTTTTTAGCCAATTACAGCCTCAATTCTCCGAAGTATAGATTCAAAAAAATTGTGAATTGTTTCCAAAGGAATTTTAGCCCATTCTTCAGTTAAAACACCTTCCAGTTCTTTTAGAAACGATAGCGGAAGAAATCAACTTCTCACTTGAATCTCTAAACCGACCATAAACGTTCAATACACAATGTTGAGGTCTGGGGATTGTGGTGGCCAGATGAAATGCTCAAATTCATTAGAATGTTCCTCATGCCATTCTTTAACAATTCTAACTGTACTAATTAGGGCATTATTATCATGAAAGAGGGCTTTCACCTCCGGAAACAGCGCTTGAACCTTAAAAAGAACTTGGCCGCCCAAAATTTCTAAGTAGTCTCGGTTGTTGATTCTTCCATGAAGGGAAATCATTGGCCCAGCGGATGTCAGGGCATGCAGAATCGGCATTGGTTAGGTGGCAGGTCAAAGAAAATCGAGTTCTCACTGTTTAATTTAACAGCATGAAAACCATTTAATGGACAATTAATTCTTACGAGGAAGGAGATTATCGGTGAATGAAGACGAGAGAGAACCAATTTAACAGTATATCAATAAGTGAGGCTTTAGGATCATAGTTATTAACAGCTGAACACGGAGAGCAGGACCAGTACCTAAATTACACTAGAGCAGTAAGACTTTAGCAGTTCTGAATTTGCGATATGGGTAAAGGCGCAGTGGCTACGATCTGGCCTGGAGCGCGGGGCGGCAAGCGTATGCGGCACAACGCTACGCGCTTTGAGGTAGAGATGGAGAAGTAGAATTTTTATTAGAAGAAAATCGGACCGATGTCCTTACAGCGGATATAAAAAAAGCCTCCCAGATCATCACAGAACCCCCGCCATGTTTTACGGTTGGGAGAAAGCAGTCTGGATTTAAGGCTTTTTCCGGCTGTCTCCAAGCGTACACTCGGCCGGAGGCCGGAAAAAGGCAAACGACGATTCGTTTAAGAAAATCACATTTTTCCACTGCTCGACGGACCAATTCTGGTGGTTTCTACACCACTCTAAGCGCATCGAAACATTTGTCTTTGAGAGCAGAGGTATTCTAATTGCAGCTCTTCCGTAGAATTAAGATTGATGTTCCTCCCGACGAACAGTTTTTGTGGAAAAGGAGTTCTTTAGGTGTTCATTGAGGTCTGCGGCAATTTTAAGAGCTGTGGTATTGTGACCTTTTCTAACAATTCGATTTAGAGTTCGTCGGTCTCTCTCAGGCAACTTCGATTTTTGGCCAGACCTGTGCTTTACTGAGAACATTTTTGCTCCTCTTTCAAAGGCAGTCATTAATTTTCAGACAGCACCTTATGAAACGTCATGCATTCGGGCAGTTTCTGTTACACCATCACCTGCCAAACGAGCACCAACAATTTGGCTTCTGAGAAAGTCAGAAAGGTCTGCCATTTTTATGAAGGTTGTAACAAAATTTTTATTAGACAGCTGTAAAAACAGTTAATTTTAATAAAACATCAAATAACAACAAAAATATACAATAAAACATTAAAATATGTCAAGTTTTGATTGTTTATGACATATTCAAAGATTATGATTCTAAAATGTTAGATGTTTCTATTATCTTGTCCAAACCCTGTGGATAGATTTATACAGGAAGGTATTCTCACTCCCGAGCACCATCCTAGATGGGCAGAAGCATTGTACCTGAGCTGAAATTTGATCAGAAGAACATCCACATGCGTGGCAATTACAAGCTAACGATAAACTGAACTGCTACATAGATTAGATACTTACCAAATTCCTAAACTTAAATAACTATTTAGCTGGTTAGCAGGAGTTTATACTCCAAACTAGACATATCTAGTCTAGACATGTTAGACGAGGAGTACTAATAGACAAACTATCCGAGGTGTGCAAATAGATAAACCATACGAGGCGTACTAATAGACAAACTATTTACGAAGTGTACAAATGAACGAACTATCCGAGGTAAACAAATAGATAGACCATACGAGGCGTACTAATAGACAAACTACACGAGGCGTACTAATAGACAAACCATACGTGGCGTGCTAATAGATTAACCCTGTCAAGGGATGGTTAAATAAAAAACAGAAAATATCAACTCGTTGATATTTTGCATTCCAAGAGACGGCTAACAACTTATGAATAATTCAAATATTACTTAAGAATTCCTCGTAATTCCTAAATTATTAGTTGAATCGAAGGAAGAAAAAGACAAATTAGCTATACCGAAGCAGATTGAAACACCATCGTAAATGACTATCAATTATTGAGAAAAGGTTATTCACAAAGTAATTTATTAAGAACATCGCGCAACACAGCACGCACATCTAGAAACGCGTGAACAAACTTACACGCAAAAATGAAATTCATGGCTTGTTCAGCATACAGACAGAGAGATAATGCTCGAGAATTGTTTATGCTGTGCGGGAAAAATTCAAATCTGAACAAACCATGAACTCACAGTACACACTGTACTTACCGATCCAAGACCAACTTTGTAGCAGGGCCTGTTCGTCATGTTTGATGTCGGTGATGCAGTGGGCGTGAAGGTCCAATCAGCGGCGGACTATTAAAACACGCACACAGACCTGAAGTGGCTACTTGAAACAACGTAATCTCAATTTACCTTGTTGTAATGGAAGCTGTATTAATAAGTTTTGTCTGAAATGGGGAATAGGTGCTTGAACTGGGGCTCGGCTTTGACACCCTTCACACTCTGCCATAAAATCTCATGAAAAAGAATAGTTTGATGTTAAAATTTCTGATTCTGATTTCTCAATTTTAGGTTCTACTCGTAATATAACGAAATTTGAAATCCTTTAATCTCTTTAATTATATAAGAACAAACCCAATCTTCATGATATGCAGAGTACAAATCCCTTGCTTTTGGTTGAGCAGTTGTAGCTTTAAGGAACACTCTGTTATTTACATTTCAACTACGTCCCATTATGTATTTCATTCATTTTTTTTGGTTTACCTGTGTTCAGCTTATAGTTTTTGGCAGCCTCTTCGCAATTACCGATACCTGATCATCTCTAGTTATGTTGAATGTAATTACCTAATCAGAGCATTAAATTCTCTGTCTATATTTGCGGATTTATCGCTCATGATGGGTCAAGGCCCGAACCGTTCGTTTTAGTATTGACCACGTACAATTTTAAAAATGTGGACTTCTTTAGTTTTGCCCTTAAATTTTCATTGAAATTCTTAGAAAGCAAAATTTGCCATCTTTTTTGAGAAATAAATATGGCAACGATTATTATAAGACTTTTAGAAATTATGAAAAAAATTGATCATTTATACTAAATTATTCTTAAGCTTGCGAGAATAATTTATGAATTTGTGCACAATCCATTGCAAATGTACTGGTTAATGATAATGTAAATGAACATTTTTAATTTTGTGATGGCTAAATTTAGAAATCATTTTTTGCTTTTCTCGCGATAGTTGAAAAATTGAAACGTGACTATGTGCTTTGAGATAAATTGGAACACAATTAACTTGCACGTGTATTTTAAGTTACACGGGGATGCTTGAACACTCATTTTACAACAAATGTCCTGGAATCATTGCCAATGCAGTGATAAAACAGAAAACAAAAAATTCATGAACAAATACTTATGAATTGAAGAAGAATCTACCCTACTACATGTATATCAATATTATAATAACGCAGATATTATGCACTGCTGTAAGCATTTCAAAATCCACCCACCGCATACGAGTGAAAAATAAAACGTACTCTTAGAGTTCAATAATACTTTTGCATTAGATTATCGGTGCTACAAACTTCCGGATTTCGAATGTTTGAGAGATTTACGTTGAAACTATTTTACCTCCCTTGCCAAAGACGTGTGTAAACTGAAACTTACCCTGAAGTTTACTGATTTAAGTTATTCATTACTTTGACAATTCCATCCTTCCATCAGGAATAAGATTTGACCATGTTATTGAATCAAGCGCTGAATTGAGCTGTAGTTTGTCGAGTGCTAACTCAGGATATGGAACCCCAGATCAACTTCGGTGGATATTTATTCGAGTGAAGCCGGCCAAAATGTAAGAATAGGCTACCTATTTGTTCGTAAAAACTGTGGACACAATACCATTGATCCTAGAACACAATCTACATAGCAAGTGTCTCGTGTTAATAGTGCATGATTTTTTTAAATCTGAAAAAATAAATTTAAATCAATTGCATTAAAAAAAACTACATGGGAAGAGGCTCTTATTTCTTCTTTTAAGAAGAGACTCAAACATTGACTTAATACTGTTAGAATGACCAAAATCTTCCTAAAAAGACTAACATTTTGACCCATACAACTGAATAAGGATAACATTGAATATCATCCTAGATTCGCGTTCCAGGGTTACGGATGAATCTGGGAAAATAAATTAATTTGAGGGCATTACGCTTGGAAGCCCATACCCCTTGTAACCCACATCAGAAGTTTGAATCAATTTTATCACTTTGAGAGAGAAACGCAGACACTAGTATGCAGTCAGCTTCCAATTGTTACTTTTTCCTGTCAGTGAGGTTATTACAGTTTTTAAATTTTATTTTACAGACATTAAATAGTTAGAGGTTCAAAAATTAGATTATTTAGAACATTGCATGCAAATGCATGTCATCTGAACGTATATTTTCGTTAATTTTTACCGATTGAATTCACTCGGAAGTTAACCTGACACGAAAATAAAACAATCAAAAAAAGAAAGGAACGGTCATTTAAAAAATCATTCATGAATAATGAAGAGCGCTAATGTAGGACACAAATTGCCGGTTAGAGCACAGCTCATCACAATTACCTTGTAAAAGAATATAAATTAACAAAGTCTGATGAAATTTAGGTTTGTTGACTAATTTACAGATTTCAATTTTCTTAATCTACTCAAAAAACTTTAATCGATAAATAATAACAAACTAAGTTAACGACAACTTCGGTCAAAGACTATTTAGTTGTCACTTTGGTATTTCTAGAAGAGTTGCTTGTCATAGTTACGAGATGACACTCACTGAACGTCTTGGTACTCGGTAATATTTTCCGTCTTTCATTCCTTCCAATTCACATTCACTTTCCACATCACTTGTCTCGGTAGAGCTGAGGCATTCTCACACATGGGTCAAGTAGCAGCAGTAACAAGGTAGGTCTGCATGCGCTACGGCGGCTCCTTCTACGTCGGGCCGAATCCCTCACACATTCAAACATAAAACTCACTATTTGACCACATGGAAAGTAGTACATGGGTATCGGTGGGTAATTGCCTATTTTAGTACCAAAAATGGTCGGACCATTCACAAAGGGAGCTTTGCTGAGCTTTTGCATTCATAAAGGTATCATCCGCTCACTCAGATCACCAAAATCATTATTCAACCATCACAGTTGCTTCGAAAGCGACTCACTTGTGAGACCAAGAATTGCTAACCTCAAAAGACAGGGACGCGTGATGCACGAGAAAGCCATTCATCAAAGCAATGAGAGTTAACAGAGTAATATCGTTTAATATTGTGAGAGGTAGAAGTTGGGACCACAAAGTGCATGGGGGCTCCAGATACCCACCCTCTCTTTGACCGAGCGTCTTACCCCGTCTTACAAACAGGCCCTGCTCAACCAAATATTAAGGATAGCAGCACAGTACGCTCAGCCATATCCACTTAAACTGCCAACAGTACATATCCATGACTGTTCCATTAAAGTTGTTAACAACTTGGCGAATGACAATTTCAAATAATCACCTGGTACAATTGGATTTACTCCGCTCAATTTCATTTATCTTTATAAATTGCTGAATACATTTACTTCTTTCACATATTCCAGCACTATGTAGATAGGTCAACCATTAAATAGCAACTTAGCCGCACTGACGTTTCCTCCCGTGACTGGTCGAAGGAATCTTTCTCTTGTTTGTTGTAGCGCCACACACTCCTCCAAAACATGCTTCACTGTTAGGACTGCCACTCCACACCATCCGCATACAGGTCTTTGTCCAAGAGCTTCCGGGTCTAAGAGGTAACTGTGGGTTAGACTACTTCTTGGCGTTTTAACTTACATACCCTTGTCTTCTATCTTCCGTGACATGTTTTGACTGCTGTGAAGTTTGTGCATGCCCATTATTCATGATCCCAGATCTCGTACGTTCTCTTCCTTGACACAGGGAACCAATCTCTGTAGGGGATCAACACAAATTCAGTAGCTAGGCCTCAGTGCTGCTGCCCTAGCAACCAGGTCTGTGCGCTCGTTTTCGGTGACACCCACATGCGCCGGGACCCAGACGATCCTGATGTTTTTATTATCCTCTATAATTTTATGCATCTCTAGCATTATCTTCTATAAAAGTTCGTTGTTTGCTGTGTAGTAATCAATTGCTTGAATGGAACTCATGGAGTCACTGCATATTGCAAAATTGTGGGATTGAGTTTCTTTTATTATGTTTAACGCAAGTTTGATGGCGTGTAGCTCTGCTATCATGATACTTGCAGGAACTGGTAGGGATACCGTCTTGATGATGTTTCCCATCAAGGCCGCTGCTCCAAGTCCTGTTGGAGACTTGGCGCCATCTGTGTAAATGATCTTACAGTTTTGATATTTGCTGATATTATCCTGATGCATGTGTTTCATAACGGATGGTATCATTTCCATCTTTTTACAATTCACCACGTGCTGCTCAATTTTAGGTTTCTTTGTCATCCATGAAAACAATGCAGGTGTAAAAAATTGTTGTACTGCCTGTGTCAGAACATTGTACTCGGTGATGGTCTGGCGCAGTCTATGAAAAATTGGTTCTGAGATGCATTTACGGCTGGTGAAAAATAATTCCAGGTTTGAGCTTTTGACGCAATTATACGCTGGATTTAGAAAGTGGCATTTGAGTTTGAAGTAATATCGAAGCAGCAGGTTTTTCCTTCTCAGTTCCAATCTTGGCTCACTGCAAATGACGCGCAAGTCTGTTATTGGTGTCGTTTTGAACGCCTCCGTGCTTATCCTCACTGCCTCATTCGCAGTAACATCCAGCTCCTGTAACGCAGTTGCACTCGCAGAGCCATAGACTACACGGCCATAGGCGATCTTAGAGCGGATGAGAGATCGATACAGTCGCATTAGTACTTCTTGATCTGCGCCCCATGTATAGGATGATACGGATGGATTTACATACGGATGGATTTCATTAGGTTCAGATCCTTGCTGCATTGCGCCTTTACTTAGTGAATATGGGTGATCCAATTAAGCTTCCTGTCACAATGGAGTCCAAGAAATTTAGTGCTTTCGACTATTGAAATTTTTGGTCGGATGATTTTAGCGTTGGAATCAACATGGGCTCATTCATTTTGTAGAACTGCATTGCCGTGGTCTTCGTTGATGAGAACTTGAATCCGTTGTATCTGACACAATGAGTGATTCGATCTACTGCTGATTGCAGGATTGTTGGACTTTGGTGCTGTCATGATCCGCGTACGCAATGAAGAGATCATCCACGAACAAAGAGCTGAAAATTTCTGCCGGAATGTTTCTGCCAATGAGTTTATTTTGACGGCGAACAGGGTTACACTTAATGTGCTATCCTGGGGGTTCCTGTAGCGAGCTCAGTAGGAGAGGACGTTTCACCGTCAACTCTCACTCAAAATGTTTTGTTCTTC
Source organism: Platorchestia sp. MABIK (assembly GCA_014220935.1). Classification (NCBI taxonomy): domain Eukaryota; kingdom Metazoa; phylum Arthropoda; class Malacostraca; order Amphipoda; family Talitridae; genus Platorchestia; species Platorchestia sp. MABIK. Next base: position 31,034 of record JACJUY010005713.1, on the reverse strand, counting down.
AGGACATCCCCAACGAATTTCGGTAGTTTGCCTCTCAAACCTGCAGCCGCGAGATCGCTCATTATATCATAGTACCATGTTGTATCGCATGCTTTTCCAGGTTGAAAAATACAGTCAAAACGGTTTTATCATTGGCCAACGACTTTCATATATACGTATCGAATAGTCGAGATAGTCTACAGTTGCACGATGTTTTCGGAAACCGCACTAGATATTAATTAGCACTTTGCTATTTTCAAGGTATTTCATTACTCTTCTATTAATCATTTTTTCATAAGTTTTATACAGACAACTGGTCAATGAAATGGGTCTGTAATTATTAGGGTTGCTGTGGTCCTTGCCAGGTTTTTGGATAGGAATTACTATTGCTTCTTTTTAGGGTTAAAGACGTATTCTATAACTCACAGCAGGTTGTATCCCTGCAGTAAGAATTGTTGAGCATTGTCCGGCATCTTGATCATTAGGTTACTGATGTTATCTGGTCCAGACGTCGTAACTCTATTGCTCCTGATAGCCGCTACTTTTTTCTCGTGCTCTCTCTTGCGGAATTTTTTGTCATGTCTCTAGGGCTCTTGCAGCTCATGTTTATTGACGTAGCGACTTAGTTTTAGGCTCATTTTATTTTTAATTACATTTACTATTATCCTTAACGACACATTTTTGAAATAGGTTTTTTTATGATCTTTTATATCATAAAAAATTGATTTTATCTTCCTTTTTCTATACAAAAATTTCTAAAATGTCAGAACACCAATTTTGAATTAAAAAAATAGAGATTGTAGAATTTGGTTTTCTGATTGCTATAACACTAAAAGCAACCTTTAAAATCAATTGGTTTGGTTTCCAAGACGTTTTGAAATGTACCCCATAAAACCTGTCTTTTTAGAATAACTCGTTTTCTATGTAAAAAATCGAAAAATATTGTAGGGAAAAACGTTTCAAAATCTGAATTTACACATGTGGTGCAATTTTCAGGCAAATTTGCCCGATAGGAAAACAAAACCAATATTTCACTTTCATAGATGCACAATTAAATATACAAGTGATGAATTGTAAATTTCTATTTAGCACACCTTCGACGTTTATTGACGTAGGGACTTCGTTCTTAGCGCACTCTATTAATAATTAACTGGTCTGTCAAATGCTGCATCATCATTTCCTACGTATGTATTTTGGAAACATAGGTAGGACTCTATTTACGATATTTTTATTCATTGGCTCCCATGAAAAATACAAGTTTTCATATTTCTAGCGCCCTTGCAGCTCTTGTTTATTGACGTAGCGACTTGGTTTAGGGCGCATGTTATTCGTAATTACATTTACTATAATCTGTCGTACTTCATTTTAAAGAGAGGTTTTTGTTTTTTAGATAATTTTTTAGATCGTGAAAACCTAATTTGTTTTGGATTTATTTAATTCCATAAATGTCACTGACAACAAATTGCAATTTTCCATAATAGAGATCGTAGAATTTTGTTTTCTGAGTGTGATGACACTAAAAGAAACTTTTTAAATCAGTTGGTTAGGCTTCCAAAACGTTTTGAAATGTACCCCCTAAAACCTTTCTTCTTACAATAACTTGTTCTTTATGCAAAAATGCGAAAAATGTTAGTGTGCAAAAACGTTTTAAAATTCAAATTTACATATGCGGTGCCATATGCGGTGCCCGATAAGGAAATAGTTCATCCAAAAGTTAGACAGTCCCCTTAAATCTATTTCAGAAGAAAAATTTATTATTAATGTAGTGTCTGATTGTAATTGATTGATATTTGCATTTTTAAATTTGACATCAGTTTTAACATTTTGACTGCGACGTGCGCCACCGGTGGTGCACGGCAGTAATTTTCATTATGCTGCTGACCAACCAGTAGTTGCAAACTCAATTTTCATAAATACTTAATCAAAGCTAAATGAAGACAAGATCCAGTTCATGTTTGGTATTTTCAAAATAGTTCACTACAATTGACTTTAAATTTGAGTTTGATGTTGAATTTCATATTTAGTTGCCGCAGTCAAAGTGTTAATTTGATTATTATCTTATTGCAATTGATTGATATTTTGAAGCACATCTTTTACTTGGTTATAACAAAAATCAATTAAAAATTTAAAAGCGAAGAATGAATTTAAAAGAGAAGAAAACTGATAAAGCTCAATGTACCGCTAGTTTATTGTCTATAATTTCCGATACATCTAAGTTTCAGGAAATATTCGAACCCGTGTTAAATAGCGTTAACAATTTTATTAGAAAATTGAAGAAAAACAACCTTATTGTGATAAGAGTCCACGACTCCTTGTTTATTTCCGGTTCAGGCCCTAGGATATTGTATGGTCTAAAAATTCCCAAGCCTAACTTGTCTTCTAATTTTCAATTTCGGCCTATCTTTGCAGCGTACAACAATCCTAATTATAAATTGGTAAAATTACTGGTCCCTGTTCTCAAACCGCTGACTATCAATGAATATACTGTTGATAATTCTTTCAATTTTTCTACTGAAATATGAAATTTGAATGATGCAAACTCATTTGATATGGCTTCTTTTGACATTGTAAGCCTTTTTTACCAATATTCCACTCGTAGAAACTATTGACATTTGTCTTTCTAAATTATTCACAGGCGGTTCTGGAAGGGTTTTGGGGCTAACGAAGTCATATTCAAGTCCCTTTTAAAACTGCCCGTTCTTAATTTTTTGTTCTGTTTAATGGTCGTCTTTTCCGTCAGCTGGAAGGGTTGGGAATTGGTTTGCCGTTAGGGCCTGCATTTGCTAACATCTTCATTTGTAATTATGAGAAAATCTGGTTAGATGACAGTCCTGCTGAATTTAAACTCGTGTTTTATAAGAGGTACGTCGATGATACTTTTTTTGCTTTTCAAAAAACAATCTCATGCATCTCAATTCCTTGAATATTTTACTTCAAAGCATAGTTCGATCAAATTTTCGAAAGATGGTGAGAGCAACAAAAGTATTCCTTTCCTTGATTGTTTGGTCGGTAGAGCGAATGACAGATTTCGAACATCCGTTCGTAGGAAAACAACGTTCTCTGGACTTGGTTTGAGTTTTTTTGGTTTTTGCTCCATTAAATTCAAATTGAATAGCATCAAGACGCTTTTAAACCGTGCCTTCTTAATTTCATCCAATTTTAATGTAATGCTTCTTGAGTTTGAAACTCTTTGAAAATTTTTCTTTAACAATGGATATCCAGTTACTTTATTCGAGTCCCAGTTGAAGAAGTTTTTGTCCAAAATGCTTAATAGTCTTGCGTCCACCGATAACCCTAATAACAAACATTACATTCTGTCCCATATTTCGGGGCTCAAGAGAAACTAAAAGAAGAGCTGAAATCTCTTGTGGTTAAATACTTCAAAATTATTTACATGTCATTTTGTGAACAACTTTTGTATTAGATCGTTTTTCAGATTCAATGAGAAACTTCCCGTTGCGATGCTATCCTCAATTGTTTATGAATTTAGTTGTGCACAGTGTGCATCCAGGTACGTTGGTTGTACCGGTCGTACCCTAGGACAGAGGATCGCTGAGCATAGGGAGGTCAGCTACCGCACACGATCAAGGCGAGGACAACCACCACATTCTGCAATCAGTATTCATGCAGACACTGCAATTCAATAATCTCCAAAAGTGTTTTTCAATCATAGGGCAGGGGTCAAATTTCGCTGACGTACGCGTTTTAGAATCACTGCATACTTTAAAGGGTAGACCAGCACTGAATGATATGTCTAGTTGTTTCCCAATGTGCATTTCCATCTAATTTTTTATAATCTCGTGAACCGTTGGTGTCTGTAACTAATCACATTTATTTTCAGGTCGTGTGTTTTTCAGCTGATGATAGGATTTATCCCGAACCGTACAAAAAATGTTTCGAATTTTATTCTTCGCGTTCAAATTTTTAGTGATTTGTATTTGCAGTATTGAAAACAACTTCTCTTTGAATATCTGTAATAATATCTTCCATTTTATTGAGCTTAATTATTTAATGTATTCTTTCGTTTCATTAGTTGTCTCGTTAAGCTATAACGAGAGAAGGAGCTACGTTTGGCCAATATCATATATTAAATGGTTGTATTTTTTAATACCTCATGGGAATTTTTCACATCTACATAGTTAGAAGAAGTGATTATTCAAATCCCAATTGTAAATAAAGCAAATACAGGGTGGCGCATAAGTAACGCACCCTTTTGAAGGTAAATTATAAAGATTTATTACCGCAATATACACTGGGTATCTGTAGACAGGATACGACATGTAAATAAACTTTAAGAGTTCCTCTATCGTTTGCGATTAACCCTATAGTTATGCCTTTCATAGTTTATTTATAATTCATTTTTTAAAAGGGTGCTTTACTCATGCGCCACTCTGTACATAGAGTTAACAATTTTTTCAGCATCTATTGTTTCAAATGGATTATTACTTTTCATTTTTATTAATGTAAATTTTCAAAATGCTTCAACATTTCCATTGAAAAATATAATGATAGTTTTAAAATACATTGGGAAAATTATGCATAAAAATTAAATCATTAAATGTACCTATTTAATACTAACAATACAAAAAGGCATAACAATTTTGAAAAAATGTCGGTAAAGATAACTTCAACTCGCAATTTTTGTAGTATTCGTAATAGTTGTATCATAAACGCAAGAAAACATGAAAAAATACAAAACACAATGAAAACATGAGTAAGCTGTTAATCTCAGATTCATATTTTGAAAAAATAAAGATTTCTGTAACATATGTAACACAAATGTAACTTATATGAAAACGCATCAAAATCTACAAAACGTATTAAAAATTTCAACAAAGAATTAATTTCCGATTCATAGTTTGAGGAAAAGATATGTGAGATGTGTGAGGTAGAAGTAAAATATTTACGACACTAAATAAAATCTAAAATGCATTTTAGAAACATTTATGGCTGTAAATTCAATTAAGGGGAAGAAATGTGTTATAAATGAAAGAGATTTGGAATATATGTTCTCTGATATATCAATTATAGTTCCAACAGTTTTTATGTGAAATATGACACCGGTTGTGAGATCAATTTTGAGAAAGCAAAAGTTTGATAAGATGAAAATACAATTGGCTATTTTTGTTCAATATTGTAAACACAAAGAAAAAAGTAAAATAAATATTCTCCTGCATGGATCAACAAGGGGAAATTTATTGGCATATCGAAAAACTTCACAGACATTGAGGATCTGTATAAAGAAGCTAATAGAAAGAAAAATTAAATACAAAGTTTCATTTGGTGGATATAAGGATAATTATAAGATTTCACCATAAAAATTATTGAATACTAACCTATCAAAGCATCTAGTTATAAGGAATTGCTTGAAAAGTTTCGAGAATCAACTTATGAAGTGATTAACATTAAAAATACCGATAATAAATGCTTTATGTGGAGTGTTACGAAATATTATTGCCGAAATGAGAAAAACTGTTATAGAATATCAAGGAAATTAAGAGTAAAAGCTGAAAAGTTTAGTTTCAAAGATGTAACATTAACAGTGTAACTTGAAGATATCGATGTATTTGAGAGAAACAATAGTTTGTCAATAAATGTCTACAATTTTAATTACTTGAAAGAAGTATGTCCTCTGACAATAACTTAGGTAAAGATGAAAATGTTATATCACTTTAATTGTTAACAAATGAAAATAAAGTCATTACATTTTAATGAAGTCATGAATTCCATTTATTCATACCAAAAACGGACATAAAAAAACATTCCTGAAAATTGATCTCACTTGAATTTCGAATTTTAAAGTTACATTTCAAATGAGCTGCTCCTCTCTAGTTACCTGCAAGATGATTGTGATCTTTACCTTTATAGTTTTCTTCCGTAAAAACTTCATGACGAACACAACACTTAGTACCTTCTTTATATTCTTTAAATTTAGCTCATGATAAATGCATTTTCACACGTATTTTTAACAGACTATAATTCACACGAGAATATCTATTAATAAACCACGTTAATGATTGCTCAGTTCACGCACCAACAAAATATCTGTTAAATGAAGGATAACTAAAATTTAAGGATTATCATAGAGTATTCAATCATCCATTTGTAATAAATGCAGATTTAGAATCAACTCACAGAGTATAAGTTTTTGACACCCAAATCCAAACGCATTTATTTAATGAATATTCAGAAGCATAAGCCAAACAGCTTCTGTTGTTATACGAAATGTGAAGCAGATGAATATCCCCGGTGATAGACGTTCATTAATATCCACTTAGTTTTTCAAAAGTAATTTTTTTCTCTAAAAAATGGCAGAAATTAATATTTATACAGCGAAATTAGTTATTTTACCTTCTTACCAAGGATCAGATGATAATTCTCAAATAGATACAACTAATAGTTCAAAAGTAGACTATAGAATAGAATCAATTTATTTATGACGATTTATGGAGATGTTGATAATTTGAAAACAGCAGGTAATCTGATTGATGATAAATTTAATGCATGTCAAGAATTTTTTAATAGTTTGAAAACATCAGTTAACGAGAAAGATGAAAAATTTAATAAGCTTGAAGAAGCTTCAATAGTAAATTTGATAACAAAGTGTCACGTATAAGTAATGAAGTTAATGGAAAACTAATGATCATAGAGAGTAATTTGCACTGTGCATTGAAGTCGTAATCTGATTTTTGTCTCAGACTTCTGATTTCAGACAATATATTTGGGGTTGTATCTCTTGAACTGAACGCGTCTTTCAGATTATGGTTATGGCCACTCATCATAACCCACAGATACGCTTCGTTGATGAGATCTACGCGTGGAGCAGGCTAGACACAAAGAGCAATACGAAGCTAGTAGTGTTATGTGTTTCCGAAACCTTGAAAATACCTAATGGTAAGCTCAGGATTCGAGCCCTAGACTGCATGTTTGTGGAAACGCAAAACTGATAAGAAACCATTTTGTCAAAATTTACCTGCACATTATGAAAAATTTTGAGGCTATTTAAGCTAACTTTTTCTGGCTGCAGAAGGAAAATGCTTTGATTTAATCAATTTTTACATTTCTAACCCTTATTGATACTTATCCATTACTCTCATTCGGCAAAGAGTAAAAAGCAAATAAACTAGATGTAAACATCAACTATACTTAATAATTACTTATTACCATTGGTAAGTACACATCTTCTAACCCGTTTTGTTCACGTACAGAAATGTACACGTAAGGTGGAATCCGATCTTCTGACTTCTCGGTGCTCTGCTGGTATGGCAACATCCCACAGCTCACGGCTACCGCGACGAAATGTACTGAGAGAAATTTAGGTGTTTGCGCTTTACGTTCCATTTTATTTTTAAATTATTACATGAATAATATATCTCTGAAACATCTTATTTAATGTTGTTTTATTCATGTTCAGGAGTATTATCAGATATTTTAATTCAAACATTTATACCCACCAACAAATTTTACATTATTTTTAGAATTCTAAATTAAATTCAAACTTTGTTTGAATCAAACTTTGTCGACATCAAACTTTGACAAGTCTACCGTAAATTTTTAAGTCATTTTAATGTCTTAGAAAAATAGTTGAATCGAAAACTAATATAAATATTTTTTCGAGTACCATTTGTAAAAACAAAAAATAAACGAAAATATATTGTTCTTATTAAAGTCTTTTGAGTAGATTAGAAAAATTGAAATTCATATCTATAAATGAGTTGATCGTTTGTGTAAATATTTCCTAGTAATAAAATGTATAAAAAAATAGACAATAAAGCAGTATTTCATCAGATTTTATTAGCTTATGTTCTTTTACAAGGTAATTGTGGTGTACTGTGCTCAAACCGGTGATTTGTATAGTACTCCCTATGTTTGTATACTAAATATTTGCATTTAAGTTAATGTCAAATTTTGTGTTTAAAGTCAAAGAATTGAATGAACAGACAGAAAATATTTTTGGTTTATAATCAAGTTACAGCTACATTGACTTTGTTATTTCGATTTTCTGTCATGCTCAACTTCAGGAACATTGCTTTCTTTAATGTCAGATCATACCATGAGTTCTGTCCGTTTTTTACTAGCATGGGAAGTAGAGTAAAAACATATCAAGTGACATTCATTTATTCAACAGCATGTTCTTCATCGTTAGTAACAACTTCTAGCCACCTACTAACTAACTACCCAATTCATTTTCAATGTCGTTTTTATTTTTCAAATATTTTTCTAAAATTAAATGATTGTCTAGACCCCTAAAAAGATGGAAGTCTGAAAGAACAATATCTGGAGTGGATGACGCCCCCTTGAAAGATGACGGGTGGATGCATCAATGTTTCCCATTTCAACGTTTCAATAATGTCCAGTCATTCGTGCTGTATGCGGACGCGCATTGTCGTGCTGAAGGATGACGCCCCTTTCGATTCACCAAAGCAGGGTACTTCTTTTTTGAAGCTGTATTTAGTCATTGCAACTGTTGACAGTACAGTTCTGCAGTGATTGTTTGGTTGTGTTCAAAAAGCTCGTAGTGAATAATTCCTCTTATGTCCCACCAAACACACAACAAAAAAATTTTCAGATAGAGTCCTCGTTTTGGTTGTGATTGCTGTTTTGCATGTCGATCTAACCAATGGTGTTGACGTTTAACATGGCTGTACATAATCCACTTTTTATCTCCGGAAACAAGTTCATTCAGAAAAGGTTCTTGCAGTCGGCAGGAATGGAAAGAAGCTCAATCACGCGCTGCTGACGATTAACAGAGGAGAGATCATCAGGAACCCATTTCCGAAGTTTTTTTTCCCAGCTTCTTCAAGTGACGTTGAACTGTTATTGCACTCACAAAGTTTAAAGCTCAGTTGCCTTATGGATACTGCAGAATTAGCTTCAAACTTGTTACAACATGGAAACGAGTAAGACTTATGATATGATCAGATACGAAAGTCGTGAATTTTCTAAAATGTTATCAGGTTGATTGAAAAGTTGTTGCCGATTTAAGAGAGAAAAAATAAAATTATCGGAATTGATAATATTTCTATTTCAGTGGCTGACTTATAATATCATGAGTAATTTACTCTTTCTTTCTTAAGGAATCATTCATATTTTGCTGCATCATTTGCATTGATGTTCAACCTAACTAAAGCACTTATCAGACGTCGCTCACACTCGGCGCAAAAGACCAAAACACTCCTAGACGAACGTGAATGGGAAGGTTCTACCACATCCATCATATTCTCCCGACCTCGCCTCTTCTGATTATCACTCACTTCGAGAATTACAGAACCATCAAGGGGAGAGATTAAAAATAAGTTTAATTACTGACATCAAGGAGAGAGATTAAAAATAAGCTAGATTCATATTTCGCATCAAAACCAAAAGAATTTTAACAACGAAGCGTATATAAACTCTTCGACAGATGGAATCAGGTCATAGAAGCCCAAGAATGTTATTGTTATGAATAAATACTTCAAAAATAATCCGTTTTTCATTGTCAAAAATGAGCATAGAAATCGGCAAAATCTTTTGGACCAGCCTACTGCGATCGCTATCCTTGCAACGAGATCTGATCTCGGACGCCACGGTAATTCGGTTGTCCATGATTTCACATGCCACCCTAGAGAGATATCAAAAGAACTCATGTTTGAAGTTTTCGGAGGCCATGCCATTAGTTCATTTAGCTTTCTTGAAGTTAAAACTTTAACCCTCAAGATCTTGAAACCTAATGACTATTGAATTATTTGGCATTCGTGTAAAAGTGTTCATTCGCAAGTCTGCTTACAGTCAAAGTTTGTGCATTTAAGTTTTAAACGCACCCTATGTGAGCATTTTCATGACAAAGATTCTCAAAATATTGAATTATTTGCGTAATTCATAAAACATGCGTGCTTCCAAATTTAAGATGTGAAGGAAGTTAAACGTATTAAATATGTGTTGCTAAAAAGATAGACACCTTAATTACTTGACACGCGTTTACACCTTAACTGTTGTAGTTAAACTGAATTTCGAAATTCAGTTGAAATAAAATTTTATTATTCAATCCTGCAAATTACAAACACTTAATGGGTCACCCTTTCATTTGGGTACGATTGTGCGTCCAGGAAAATTGGGTTGGTAATCACCGATAGGTCACGCCTCATTACGGAAATCCCTTCAGTGACCACCGGTGGGTCACGCTGTAGTCAACGGCATAACAAATTAGATGCACACTGCTGATCACCCACAGGCTCATTTAGATTCACAAAACTGCGTCAAATGATATAAGCCGCTATAAGTTTTAGGTAGCATATCACTATTAATGTCGTCGTGAAGATTAGATTTGTGAAGGATGCCGAAAAACGACTTTGAAATCTTAAGGCATTGATTTTTATTAGTTCTAAAAATGGTTGGAAACATAAATTTCTAAATGTATCATTAAAATCCTTACTATGATCTCTAAATCGCTTACTGGGATGAAGAAGTACGTACGTGATTGGTGGTGCGAGAAATTCCTAAATGTAGTCTTTGTCTAATGAAATGCTGGAGTTTAGTGCTTCCAAAGTAATTCGGTTCGCAGCAATTACACTTTACCACTTCGTCTATTCAAATAGCTATGAGGGCTCAACTCCGTGAATTACGTTAGTTCCAAAAAACTCAAAGTTTTACCAATAAATCACATCATCATTACCATTTTCACATTCCCTCATAGCAATAGCCCTTGCTCTTCACAGATCCTGCTGAAATGGAAATTATCACTGCAACACAAAGTTCGTTATGCCACTTCGAGTTCGTTATGCACGCTCCACTTTAGAAATAGCTGACCAGAACTACAGTCTAGCTATTCACACGTCCTCAAGCTACAACTGATTTGTTGTAATAATTCTTGAGTGTCTAACGCAATTGACGCGCGACATGCTGGATGTTGCTTCAAAGACTTGTAGGGAGCGAATGTAGAGAACTTTGCGGGCAGGGTTGAACTGCGCGGCTGCCTCAGCTGACAGCACTACCATGGCTGACTGCCTGCTGGACGCGTGATATTTGCCAAAAGGGGAGAAGCTGTTTGAAGAGAAGGGGGGCGGGGAAGAGATTGGGAATGGAGAGAAATCATAAAACTTGATCGTCCCTAAAAAGAACGTTCACGGGAATCAGGAAATGTTTTAGTATCAACCTGTGTTGACCATTAAATCTTCATGGGAAAAAGTTCTGTAGGATCATCAGAACATTTTGTGGATTCATTTTTGAGCTATAGAGCCTCAAAAATGGAAGCCTATAGAATGAGTTAATCTTAGTCTAACAACAGACATATTTATTCATTCATTGATGTTCCAGCAACCCGTTAAATTTCATGACCTGAATAATGTATCAAATGCATTGATGCTTGAGAAGTTTATTACACCAACTCAGATCGACGCCAAATATTCTTGAAGAAGGAAAAATGCATAGAATGAACATAGTAAAACTACCGTCTCATGAATATCCACAAAAAAATGATTCGTGTACAATTTCTACTGCAATACTCAATACTCACTCCAATACTGCCCAAAACTGCAAGTATTGGGGTCATGAATAAAATCCCATGCCGCACAAGAAAAAATATGGGAAATAAAAACAAAAGTATGTATGTACAATTTCCATATTGTCTAAATATTGTTGAAAAACCTTTTGCAACAATTAAATTTTTGCTACCTCCTGGCATTAACGCCATCTATTGGTTATAGATTAGATGAGTTATTTTAAGCATGTTGAACCAGAAAAAAATGTTTTTCAACGAGAGAAAGGAGGAAGACACCGTTTAGCATAGAACTTAAAAAAGGGAACTTAATGCACAAAGTGTGATATTTCTCCGCACAAGGCCCCCTTCTATACAAAAACCAGCAAATAGAAATGAGCACGACTGCAGAATTTCATTTTCAACCACATGCTTAATGGCCTCACGACTTTGACTGCAGCACTAAAACTACGACTCAAATCTGAGCGTTGAAATGTTAACCAGAAAAATGCAATTGATTCTAGAGCTCATAATTGTTGTTATTACAGGGCACTGTAGAAGCGATTGAAATATTTCCCTCCTACTTCAAAAAACATAATACTACAGCTGCAACGGGAGTAAGGTTGAGACACTGCGATGAAGACTAGTTCTCTACAACTGTAACTGGAACCAAGACACCGCAACTTTACTGAATAGATTTTAGAGGACAGCAATTGCTGTCGAAAATGTGCCATTTTTATTTATCATAATGTACGGGAGCAAAGCATTATAATTGATTATGAACACTTCAGTAGCTACAGCTTGCAATCATGTTATCCTTACAACCGGCATAGCGACTTTCACTGTCGTCATTCCTTCTTCGCCATTGAATTTTCCTCCGAGCTACTTGGCAGACCAACTTCAGCCCTTACCGCTAGCACATCAGACCATCTTCAGCCTTCACCGCTAGCACATCAGTGTCGGGCTCTTTACCTCATCATCCGGTACGGTATAAATCCGCCGTTCGTCGACTTTGGATCTGTGCCTTGTGGAGGCACCACGGCCTACATGAGGGGAGGCTACTAAGCACCCTGGGAGCGCGAGTGCGCACCTGTCATATCACCTCACCACCGCAAGGAGACACTTCGCTTCACTACTAGAGCAGTGCGTCGCAGTGCAGTTGTGTGTCGCGCGTAAGCATCAAATATTGGTCGGCCGAAGCTTATTGAAGTGTTCCGCTCCCGCCTGTTAAATAATAGCGCCTAGGGTATATCAATAATTGTTGACTAGTTGTCATTTTTTGAGCTAGAGATCAGATCAGGTGTGTTAGTTTCGGTCTTTAGTTAGAGATCAGATCGGGTGCGTTAGTTTCGGTCTTTACTCATGAGTTAGCACCTTAAAGAACACCTTTGCTCTTATATGGTTTTAAAGCGAAAGTACCTTCATTTCATGATGTATTCGTTAAGAGTTAAACATAATTTATGCTAAAAACAGTAGAAATAATATTGCATGACTTGAAATTGTTAAAATACTTCGATTAATGACACAATATTTTGGCGAACTCGCTTGTATTATTTATAAAATTTTGATAACAAAAAACAAATTTTCCAAAATTAAAAAAATAATTTATCTTGCAGGTGGATAAAGAAACTAGACTGGACTGGATAAGTTAACAAAGCTAAAACTGAAAATCTCTGTGCAAGGATCTACAAGAGTAAAATGATTTGAAATATCAGGAGCTTCTACACAGTTTCCTACAGTGAACTTATCCCGTTGTCATTTAGAAATCGTAAAAACAAACAAATAAACGAACAAACATCGGCATCTGCGGATGCTTTATTTCCAATTGAAGCATGATACATATCACCTTTTACATTGGTTTTTTAAATGCCTTATAACTAACACCAGGACGCCATGACGCTTTCCCCCGGTCGAAGACCGGTACCCATTTCAGACACCTGGGTAGAGTGGGGTATTGTGCTTAGAATTTTTTCTCCTATACCCAACAGAGAAAATCGCCAACAGCGCCGAGACTCGAACCCGGGTCTCCCCGCACGGAGTCAGGTCCGCTACACACACGGCTATGACGAGCACGTAGGTGAGTGAGAAGATGCTCCTCCGTGCCAGAAAAGTGCCCAACGCAGACCAACTTTCAACGAGGTCCCTCATGCAGCCTCTTCTAGGTTACATATAAGTATAACCAGCCACTTTCGAGGTTAGGGTGGGTATTTACTGATCTCATTTCCTATTTTTTTCGTACGCTAAAACCTCAACCAGACAAGACGTTTTAAAAATACGAGATTCGAAGCATATGCTACATAGCTTAAAACAAAGGCTTCTGGGGGAAACATCGTATTCAAATATATTGGAAAATTGTTCAAACTGCTGTCAGCAATTGCCAGCTTTCTGATGTAGTCGGCAATTCGCTAAGCAAATGACAACAGTTCACGCACTGTACTTCAGGAATGTAGTCAATAATTCCGACAGCATCTTTGCTATATATACGCAATCATCGAATTTTAAAAAATGGGAAAAACAGTTCATCTTGAAAACATTTAACTACTAACCGCGCTTTTCGAACATCTGTTCAACTTCAGCTAAAAATCAGTGAAACATGGTGAAGGAATGATGAAATTTTCAATCTTCTTTTAAGGTGATGTTCGCATAATTATTTTCAATTTGTGTTAATATAAATTTTGACGCACTTGATTTTCAATTTACTTTTGGCTTACAATTTTTTTAACTATCTTCAAGCTAAATTACTCTACTGATTTTTATAGAATTGTGAAAATAGCATTAATTTTTAAACCTCTTCTTTATAATACCTTCCAGCTCAGTAAGAGCTGGAAGTTATTAAAAGTTTCTGGAAGAGTATGAGCAACTGGACAGTACGACTTGCCTGGACAGTATGGCGCGCCTGGACAGCATGGCGTGCCTGGACAGCATGGCGTGCCTGGACATCATGACGTGCCTGGACAGCATGGCGTGCCTGGACAGCATGGCGTGCCTGGACAGCATGGCGTGCCTGGACAGCATGGCATGCTTGGACAGCATGACGTGACAGGACAGCATGACGTGCCTGGACAGCATGGCGTGCCTGGACAGCATGGCGTGCCTGGACAGCATGACGGGCCTGGACAGCATGACGTGACAGGACAGCATGACGTGCCTGGACAGCATGGCGTGCCTGGACAGCATGGCATGCTTGGACAGCATGGCGTGCCTGGACAGCATGGCGTGACTGGACAGCATGGCATGCTTGGACAGCATGACGGGCCTGGACAGCATGACGTGCCAGGACAGCATGGCGTGCCTGGACAGCATGGCATGCTTGGACAGCATGGCGTGCCAGGACAGCATGGCGTGCCAGGACAGCATGGCGTGCCTGGACAGCATGACGGGCCTGGACAGCATGACGTGCCAGGACAGCATGGCGTGCCTGGACAGCATGGCGTGCCTGGACAGCATGGCAGGCCTGGACAGCATGACGTGCCTGGACAGCATGGCGTGCCTGGACAGCATGGCATGCTTGGACAGCATGGCGTGCCTGGACAGCATGGCGTGACTGGACAGCATGGCATGCTTGGACAGCATGACGTGCCAGGACAGCATGGCGTGCCAGGACAGCATGACGTGCCTGGACAGCATGACGTGACAAAACAGCATGACGTGCCTGGACAGCATGGCGTGCCTGGACAGCATGGCATGCTTGGACAGCATGGCGCGCCTGGACAGCATGGCGTGACTGGACAGCATGGCATGCTTGGACAGCATGACGTGCCAGGACAGCATGGCGTGCCAGGACAGCATGACGTGCCTGGACAGCATGCCGTG
>JACJUY010005712.1:22985-57424 GCA_014220935.1 Platorchestia sp. MABIK | reverse complement strand
TTTAACGGACAAACTGTAGGAAGAAATTGAGTCACACAGAGCTCTTACAAAAGACATGAATATAATTATTCTACACGGAACTATAAACGCTCTGAAACACTGCTGAAAAATAAGCCACGACAATGTTTGAGGCAGGATGCGTAGAACTATAAAATTTAATCAAGGATTTAGGTTAGGAATAAAACTTCCCCTGCGACCAGCTGAAGGAACGTATAGAATATTAAGTATGAAATAGCGAGCAGAAACACGGGGTGAAGTTTACGAGTAGAGGTACCGGGCATCTTCCAGGCTGTGTCAACTGTGTTAAGAGCGTTAGGCTTTAGCTTTACAGCAGGGTAAAGGTTATGGATGCGAAGAGACTCGTAAAACCTTGGCATGGCCCTTCATTCTAATTAGGCCTGAGATGTAGGCCTACGGAGGGAAGTGCAGGAAATATTGAGCATACGTGCTATTTTGGCGGGAGTAGTGGGCCCTTTTTTAGGTTAAGTGTGAAGCGAACAGGTTACCTAAAGTAAATGTTGAGCAAACTCGTGGTTTATAGGTTGAATATAGAAAGTTAGTATTATATAGGGGAAGGTATTCTGAGTTACCATCACTTGGGCTATATATAGAACGATTTCATTGTGATGATATAAAACAAGTAGAATAGTTCATATTGCTTGAGTTTACGAAGACTGTATTTATTTCTACTCGAATAAATGACCATGACTTAACTAACCTACTAAAATGAAAGATCGTTGTTAGGGTTATTATTTCAAATAATTTAAGACTCTTTAATCAAAACGAAGTCCATTGTAAACGAGCAAATCGAAATAACCAATTAGCATGGACTGTACAAATCGGGGTCTCTGCACAACGTGTTTTCCTCTAAGGATGCCATTCGCATAGAAACAGGAAGTTGAGAAGGAAGAAGAAGGAAAGGGAAAGAAGAGACAGCGAAGAAGATATAAAAACTTAAATCAACTGTCAAATGTCCCTCCCACACATTTCTTTATCCCTACCTTCCCCTCAATCAGAAAAAAATCATGTGAGAGGAAAAAATCAATTTTTGTGAGTCTTAACATCACGGGGCTGATTTGGGGGTTGCCCCGACAAATGAGTGGAGCAAGTGAACACGAAATATAAAAATTTCGAAGGCCTGTGTAGAAATGAAGTAGCCTGGCAGCATCCCCACTGGCACGTCAGTCCCTTTACCATAGACCGGACGAGCCTTAGCCTCTTGCCTTTATGTACTGTGCCTCCTCAGGGCACCTTTTGTTCACTTCAAGCGAGACGATAAAGCTCAACAGCATTAGTAGTTTTATTATTAGACAGATAACTGTGTATTAATATATATCACACGAAACTTCATCTGGCAAAAAATGTGTTCTGAAACGCTTTAATTACTCAATTTAGAACAGGTTAAGCTATGTTAGGTTAGGTTAGGTCAGGAGATTTATGTCAAAAGAATTTCCAGGCCAGTTTAAAACCGCTAGTCCACTTTTTTCAAAAAAATGCTAGCATTTTGCGTGAAGTATGGCATGGAGTCAGATCCTCCAGAAAAATAACATATCCATCAATAAAGTCCTTTCTCATCGTAGGAAGCAAGTGAGTCTACAAATTTGCTTTGTATTGCTGACTTTACAGACAGACTTGCCTTGCATTTCAGACATAGGAAGCAAAACAGCAGGCTCACTTGCGTCCTATGATGAAAAATGATTTTCCTAATGGAGAGGACATTTTTCAGTAGGATCTCGCTCCATGTCATACCTTAAGAAAATGCACGCATTTTTTGACAAAAGTGGACGATCTGTTTTAGACTAAGCTGGAAATTCTCAAGACATAAATCCCTTCGAAAATATATAGGCTATAATGAAATGTAGTGTCCAGAAAGAAGATTGTTAAACAACTCAACAACCAAAACCTGATTGGTGCTGTTGTTAAGGTCCGCTACCAGCATGAAGAAATAGCAGAAATATCTTCAACTTTGGTTGAATCTATGTCAAATCAAGTGAAAATGATTGTAAAAGCAAGAGGAAGTCATAACTTCTATTAAATACATCAACTCTCATACCGTCGACATGTTTTTTGAAATAAACTTCACTTTAACAAATAAATGTTTAACATCACCACGATTCGAACTTATTCGCACAGCACTGTAAATGTATTATCTTCACAGCGGAAACTCAGAGTTTTCTCTTTTTCGTATGCTTTCTGCAACATTAGAATGTTTGTAGCAGGAGACCCCTTAAAATTATCACATCACTTCGTAATTTTAGCAGTTGTTAGTTTTTATACACGCGTCTCCTCCTGATTATCTCAATTGACTAAAGTAACCTTTAATGACACGTAAGAAACTGAGGGAATGAAGTAGTAAGACATTAAGAATATATTTTTCTGAAAGATTACAGGATCATTTATTTGTAACTCCCAAGTAAACTGGATGATGTGCATGCATTTAAACACGGGCTGAGAAGACCTCCGACCAAAATAGAAGAACTCGTATTTACATATCGCCCGCAATTGCTGCCTCTGCAGGAACCCCCCAAGCAATTTTTAAGTTTCTGCGGTGATTAAAACTCTAAAAACATTCTCTTTACCCGAGTACATTTCTGTAAATAAAAGCGTAATGCAGCGCAAACATTAGGGCAGGAATTGCCGCAAAATTGTCTTTCCTAACGCTCTGGTGCACCGAATTTTTAATGCGGGTTTGTTCTGTGTTTAGAAGTAACCTTAAAAACACAAACACCTGCAGTTGCTGTTCAGTACAGAAAGAAATTCAAGTAAAAGAGTCCGAAAGAAAATTAGAGGAGGGACATCAAAGAGATGATTGTCTAAATGGTTCCAGGAATTTCTTTCATCAAGGAAATATGAGAGCAAATTTAAAAAGTTGTTGACGCTCACTTGGTCGTTTGGTTTTTGTTTCATTTGGTTGAACCAAATGGTCTTCTGGTTCATGGTCTTTGGCATTTTGGTCTTAAGTCTTCTTGGTTCATTTGAGTGAAGTTCATTTTACAACTTGAAATCAAAAAAATTTATTTTTTGGTATGAAAATTAAGCTTTTTTGTGTGGTTTTATGGCGATTTTGTTGTGTATGCGGTGACTTCTAATTTTCAAAACGCAACACACATAGTAAACTGTTCTCTCAGTTTTGATGCGCTTTGAACAAAACCACAAGAAAATAGTTTCTGCAACTGAATTATTTATGAACAACGCCTCGGTCAGTTTATGGTTTCACATTTGCAGTTTTTCTTCGTACTTAAGCGTTTCTGTTTGGCAAAACAGTTTTTGAAAGAATATGAGCAGTTTGTGAGATTGCACAAGTGGTTTATGGTAGCACATAAACAGTTTATGGCAGGGCTTTAGCATTCTATGGCTACACACGAGAAGTTTTTTGAAACGCATGGCAGGTTAAAGCTGCGCATGTGCAGTTTATGCAAGCACAGGTGCAGTTTATGACAGCTCATGAGCAGTTATTGGCCGCTCTTGAGTAACTTACAGCAGCAAGTAAGCAGTTCACAGCAGAGCATGTGCAGTTTATGGCAGTAGAGGCTCACGACATGGAACGCTCGTCTTCCCTATCTCAAACATAATTAAATCGCTTGTGAGTCGGGAACTAATTCTCGCCATTTTTGACTTGTTCATTCATAACAAACGACACGTGCCTCGACTGAACCCTTATTCCCACCCTTAAAGGAATATCAATCTTTTGTTTGATTTCATATAACGAACATTTTTGCTTAAAATTACCCTCCGTTTGAGATGTGTGATGAAAAAATATTTACATTAGATGCATGCATCATAAATGGCTAACAAAAAAATTCGTAAGCAATTCATTATCAGAATATCTCTTGGATAGATTTCCATTTTTGGACTGCTACATAAGAAATCAGTCATCGCTACGTTATATTTTTTCATACAAAATATTTGAAGGTACGTAGTTACATCATCATTCCCATGATATTCTAATGAAATCATAATTTCGCACGGAAATGAATTTGGTACAGATTATTCCCTCGTGCACTGCATGATCACAAGACCAACACCTGACTTCCACGCTTTAGCGCCGCATTAACACTTAAGCACTGCATCAACACACTCAAGCGCCGCATTAACACTCTTAAGCATGTATGAACGCGCTCAAGCGTCGTACTTCACGCTTATGCACCTTACGTTCACGCCTATGGGAACCGTCCCTACACGCTTAAGCACGGCGCGGATACAATACTACTGTACGCTGTCCGCAAAATTGAATAACCCAACTTTTACGGAATTGATTCGAGTAAACATGGATTACTATCTAGAACAATTTTTCAATCGTTTCAGAAAATAGATGTGCAATTATCTACAGTGAATAATGTGGGAATTTCATATTATTTTAAGCGGACCTCAACTCATAGTTGAACTAGTTTCATAGTTGACTAGTTGAAATTAACCTCATTGATCCCAGTTTATCACTGCCTGTGTCAAGCTCTGTATTGGTTTAACTGTTCCAATATTACGAAATAAAACATCAGCATTAGAGAAATTACGAGCTCCACTGAGGAATGTACATACGAGTGCAATTTTATGGTGTTTGGTTTCGGTCGGGACGAGTTAGAATCTGCCACACCTGCTGGCTGCGTGACCTCTGCATCCCGTGTGCCACCTGCAGCCCGTGTGCCACCTGCAGCCCGTGTGCCACCTGCAGACCGTGTGCCACCTGCAGGCAGTGTAACATTTGCAGATTGTGCAGGCTTCGTGACCTCTTCAGATTGTGTAACATCTATAGGCTGTGTAACATTTGCATGTTGTGCAGGCTTCGTGACCTCTTCAGATTGTGTAACATCTGCAGGCTGTGTAACATTTGCATGTTGTGCAGGCTTCGTGACCTCTTTAGATTGTGTAACATCTGCAGGCTGTGTGACATTTGCATATTGTGCAAGCTTCGTGACCTCTTCAGATTGCGTAACATCTGCAGGCTGTGAAAATCGTGTGTCTGACCCATCATTCATCTCCTATCATTCCTTTCCAATCATTCAACACTCATTATTGAGTTTCCATCATTCAGCACCCATCATTCATTCCCCATCATTTAAGCGTATTTCCTAACATTCAGCACCCTGTATTTAATTCCTCATTCAGCATCTATCATTCAGCATTCCTCATCCAGCATCCCTCATTCAGCATCCCTCATTCAGCATCCCTCATCCAGCATCCCTCATTCAGCATCTATCATCCAGCATCCCTCATTCAGCATCTATCATCCAGCATCCCTCATTCAGCATCCCTCATCCAGCATCCCAAATTCAGCATCCCTCATTCAGTATCCCTAATTCAGCACCCATCATTCAGCACTTCCGAAGCTACATGCCGAAGCATCACTCCGAGATCCTTCCTCCTTGATGCCAGTGCTGAAGTTCTCACAAAGTTCTCAGGTTCCACAAAGACTAATTGATGAACTTCTTCTCGGAACTTAATTCGAGGATCGTTGCAGGCTCCTTGCCTTCTTATCTATTTACCTCCTCAACAAATGAAAAGAAAGATTTTTCAACTTTCTGTCCATTAATACCTTCAACTCGTCAGCCTTCATTCCGGGGCGCACAAAAGTAATTTTTTCAGAATATTATCAGTTGCAAAAAGTTTAATTCTGAATGACTGTAGTTTTAAAGTGTACTTAATAAGAGGGGCAATCGTTTGTCTTTTACAGTACGGCATTGCCTTTTTACTCTAAACAACAGTATTACAGCTAAAAATTTAAACGTCGACGATTTTAAAAGTCTATTTTAAGTGAAGACTACAGTTTCTAATGAGTCCGGGCACGATAAACAACAGCTTTACAACTCTTCTTCTGAATTTCAGAAATTTCTTAGCTCAATTTTAAACAGTGGCAGCAATTTGAATGGTGTTTCTTGGAAGCTCATTTGATGCACTGGTCGTTTGAAGATATTCACTAGAATGTGTAGGATTCTTACTCGTGAGAAAAATGATTGTTTGTTCTGCTTGTGTTTGTTCTCACGAACAAAAAACAATCGTTCACTGTTTAATTTTACATGCTCATGTACTAATGTTTCACACTGTAATTTCAGTGTAAAGCTCATGTAACAAGCCGTGAATATAATGTTGTTTTGAATACCCGGTTATTTTTTCAAACATTATTGTGTATTTAAAATTTCTGAAACATTCCCGGACAAATTGCACTTGTGCGTAAGATAAGAGTGAGTGTGTGTTTGAGCAAGTGTGAGTGTGTATGGGTGTGTGGGAGCTTGCATGGCTGTGTGCTACTGCATGCATGCGTGTGTGCAAGTATTTACAATTGCACAAAAATCTCTACATACATTAATGTTTACGTGCGTGCACGCACCTACTACTGTGGATCCTCGTATTTACATTTGAGCATAAGAGTGTGTTTTTGATCTCTAGCGCAGTTTCTCGTTGCATGCGTGTAAAATTTTATCACCAACACGTGTTGTTCTGCCCCTTCCGTATTCACTTCCCGGCTCCTAAAGCACACTCAATACTCATTCCCCATTCTGGCGGGGCTGGATTTGAGACAATTTGCATCGTTGTAGAATCACAGCAGCTTTCAGCCTGCTGAGCAGAATTGCGTCGCCATGGCTGGAGCCATCGTCCACTTTAATCGTTTTCAAATTTTATTTCTGAACATTCCACCTGCCAATTGAGCCTATGGATTCACTATTGCATTTTTAGACGCCATCATCTCCAAACAATCACGGGCCTTATTTCCATACAGTTAGTAAGGGCTGTGAAACGGATGCATGATAACCGATGATTTTATGAAAAAGTTAAAGTGGACAGTAATTTTTTTCCTGCGCTCATCTGATACAGTTTACCGTACTCATATCTACTTGTGAACAAATTTAACATGGATTTTCCAGTCAAGCAAAGGTGTTTTTGCCATGAGTTTGCTCTAAACTTGGGTTTCTAGCACATGTGGAGCTGAAAATAATTCGGAACAAGAGCAAGTGATCGGGATGTGACTGGTCATTTTCATGTTTAGGTTCTAAAATTTACTCTTGCCTGTAAGACTTCGCCATGATTGGCGTGAACGCAAAAGGATTTTGAGCAGGGTTCCTGACAGGTCATTTTCTCGTCAAAGTTCTTAAATTTGCTCTTCCCTGTAAGACTTCCCAATAGTTGGCGCGAGAGTGAGGGATTATGAGCAGGGTGTCCTGAGTGGTAATTTTCTCGTCTAAGTTCTTAAATTTTGTTTCACTGAAAGACTTGGCCTTAAAATCCTTAATAGATTGATGAAGGTGAATATATATTGAGGCCATATTTTAATTTAAAAAGAAAATACTACTCAGAGAAAGTAGCCTAATAAGGCCACACTGGATGTAAGAAGCAAAAAATACTAAGAAACTTTGATAAGAATGAACTGTCAATTTGTGATGGAACCATTAATTTGTAATGAAAAGCCTTTGACCCTCGTAGCCCCCACTTATTTCTGTGACTCCCGGTAATTCTCCGTAGTTTGCGAATGTTCTCCGTAAATGCGCGTAGGCCACGATAGTTGCATTTAATCATTTGTTATTTTAGACAAATGCACTCCATTATACATTTTCTCGGATAATTCCTTGTATTCGCTCTTTCCTGTACTTTCCCCAATCCCCGTGGCGGCCTGTCATTCCCCTTCATTCCCCGGCTACATCCAGTAATTCCCCCAATACCCCGTTATAAGCTGTTTTTCCTCCTAATCCCCCGCTACATTCAGTAATTCCCACTAATACCCCGTTACATCCTGTTATTCCCCCTGTTATTGATATTGATCCTGTTATTAATCCTGCTAATGATATATAACTTAAATTTTCATCAATAATACACGATTCGAAAACACATATTTACAAATATTTTGGGTCACTTCAATGTGATTTTATAGCACAAAGTGAGGCACGCCACAACTTCATACTGTACCAGTCGGCTTGATCATCTTTATGAGACTGTATTTTCTCCATTATTGAATGCACTGAACTATCAACTGCTTGTTGAAATCATTCAAGAAAATTTCTCACGTTTTTAAAGGAGACTTGTGATTGGTATTTAGCCACAGAACACTCTTATCTTTGTACTGTGCCCAATGTAGGAGACATGTGAACGTTGTTCCTATGTCGACCAGAGTTTGTTTCCACACTGTTTAAAAAGATATGAGTGCAGCTTTGCTTTCATGCTGGCCACATCCGTCCCCGCATTATGCTCAACATAGGAAAGCCTCAGCGTTGTTCTCGTGATGGTCAAAATCTGTTCCCGTACTTTGTCTAATAAAGAAGCACTACCATGTGTGAAAACAATGATGTACCGTCTTTTGTCCAACGGAGAAGCTCCGTCAGCATTGACACACTGTGCAAACAATAATGAACTCTACTACTCCTGCGTCGGAGCCCCACAACCATTATTCAAAAGTGATCTTGAATAACTGCCAGTTTTGGTATCGATGGTCGTAAAAACTGAGAAGGAAAGCCCGTCATGCTTTAAAATTTGCATAATCTCAAGCGAATGAGCCAAGCGGTTCTGGTTTACTTTCTCTTATATGCAAGAAAAGTACATTCGCGTCGCTCATCGTAACCAAGAAGGACGGAAGGAGGAAATTTCTCCCTCCACTCGACGTTGTTGGTTTTATGCTAGAATGCGATGACTAATTGTGCAGGGAAATCCATAAAAATGAGTAGGTTGATTTGTTGGCCTGTGAAATGTTGCGAGCGCAAGCCACCGTTCACTGAGTGTTGTCAATAAAGTTGAACTAAAGAATAAAACATTTTGTCCCATAATTGAATGTGTCACTTTGTCTATCAGGAGGACATGTGGTAGACTTTTGAGTATAACAAAAAATTAATGTTTTTCTTAACACACGACTAACATACCCTTTGCCAAGAAGTAACTAAATACTTACAAAAATACTATCAAATGAAAAGCACAGAAAGCTGTGAGGGCATTAAAGGACCTGGGTATTCCAGTCAGAGAACGACTGTTATAGTTGAATGATAAAATTAAAAATCAAGGTAAATGTTCTAGCTAGTGAGGTATTTTAATTCGGTGGATTGAAGCTTAATTCGAAGAAACAAACCATCATTCAGCGAACCAAATTTCAATTTAGTGAAGCATTCTTAACTCATTAAAGTCAATCAAACTTCACGCAACGAGAGTTTAATTCAGAGGAGCCAACTTTACTTCAAGGGAGCAAAACTTAATTTAGGGAAGCAAACATTAATCCAAACGAGTAAGCGATTTTCCAGTGAAGTAAGCTTTTATTCACCGAACCAATCTTTCCTGCAGTAGAATGGAACTTAATTCAACGATGTAAACTTTTGTCTATAGAAGTAAACCTGAACGCAGTGAAGCAATCTTCAGTTCGTTAAATCAAACATCAATTCAAAATAACTACTCTGCTCTAAAAGCAAACATTCTCCTCATTACCATCATCAGATTATTTACCGAGCCTGCAGGCACCTAATTAACACGGATGATTAAACTCATAGAAAATATAGTCAGAGAATCACGTGTGTTTTGAGACAAGAAATCTTAGACTCAATGAGACAGACTTCTGTCCCACAGACAGCTCGGTCTCGCGCACACAGTAGCTCTGTTCTTACTCTCCTTTATTCACACACTCATACACTGACTCGTGAGTGAGTGAATAAGTCTGTGAACTGTTCATCCTGTCGGCTTACATTCACCACGTATATAATTTATGTGCACTAAATGTAAGAAAGGTGGTGTTGGATAGGAACGAGCTTTAGATCTTTGAGCTCGCTCATCTAGGCACGTTTTTGCAAGGATTTGCAGGAAAATTACTTGTGTGTTCTTGTGTATATTCCTCGACGCCCGCAGTCGGTCTTGTGTGAGCTCTGTGTACCCCGAGTGAGAATCGTGTGTTGGCAGTGTGTGCGTTGGCCGTGTGTGTTTCGGGGGTTAGTTGAAGACATGTCGGTATGTAGTGTGCATGTTGAGTACGCACAGTATGTAGGTTGTGTTAGCAATGTGTAAGCCATGCATAGGCCGTGTGTGTTGGCCGTGTTTACATCACGGATGTACACAAATTTTACCCTCGAGTCTCGCACAATACTCACTAACATCTGATTTGCTCCCTATGTTCGTACCAAAGTTACATACACTGGGAGCACCAGGCATTTGTGCAGCATTTACGCTTTTAAATAACATAGATTTGATATAGTAATTGCTACGATACTGACTCATGAGATGGACTCGGTATTTGTTTCACTGCACTTGACAGTATACGCGAGAGAGATGTACTCAACATGAACGAGACCAATTTGCTCACATGTTTGCGTACTTTCTTTACTTGAAATTCTTTATAACTTTCTAATAAATTGACCAACAATTCAGCCAAAAGGTCATTACATTCTTCCTTTCAAGGAAAAAATTCAATCATATTCCATTACCCGCATTATGGACTTTCGTGTAATATAAGTTTACTTACTAGACGCACCATGACGTATTTTGCATTTAAGTTCATCTAATAGACGCGTATCAGTGTCAATTAAGTAGACATGATGACCTCATCATAAAATTGAAAAAAGTTTATCTCGACAATGAATCATAAATTGGATATCAACAAAGTTGAAATATGAGATCAGTAAAGCAGGCTTAAAAAATCTATGTTAACTTGATATCAAAAAAGTTGACTCATCTGATGCAACATCAATTAGATCTTATCAATGCCTGGCATGATAGGCGCATCAAAATTTTATGCAAATTTATTCAGTCTGCATGAAAAATTCATATTATTTCCAGTCAATTTGAGAATTGCGTGTGCAGTGCTGAGCATGTGTTGCTAGCAAACCAAATGCACAATGTCGCACTCACAAACTGTATCGAATGTGAACCACGTCATGTCCCTCAGTAAGGTTCTCGGGACGAAAGGGCCTGATCAAATGTTAAATCATCTTCTAATAAGTCACCTACGATCAAAATAAGTCTAATCATATGTCAAAGAATCTCCAAGTGAATCATCCTTGACCTATAAATAATAATTAGACGGAATTTAATAATCACTCAAACTAATAGATAGTATTTTCATTCTGAAGCGGTGTTTATTCTAAAATATCAATAAGCCCGTGAATTTCGAGTATAATTCAGTTAAGTCCCCGGAGCTCAAAACGTGTAACCAAAAGTAAATGAATTTTAAACTTCATCGCTTGCTGTCAAGAAATGCCAATCGCTTTTAAATAATTTCAATTTTGTAAACTTCAAATGGAAATACGTATTAGTTCCAAGGTCAATTGCCTCCAGTTATTCACTGGCGACTGAAATTGAGTTTTGGACTATAAATTTCATTTACCAAGGATGGAATTGGTTTTGAATGACGAGAATGAGGTTTTTCAATTTTGAGGAAGAATTGAAAGTTTTTAATGCCTTTCTACCTATATTATCTTTGAAGTAGCTAAAGAAAGACTTTATTGATATTGATGATAAGTGTTAATCTACCTATTAGCATTCAAATTCATGAAACTGACAGGTCACTTTTTTTTTCATGACATGGGGAAAATTCGAAGATTATTCTTTATATTTCAATTCCCAATTCAAACCCGTCTCGAATGTTTCAGTTTATTCAACTCATAATGAAAATTTAGAACTTCACTCTTTAAAACAACGTACGTTGAATATTTCATGTTTTTGAGCTATAGTACACAGAATGGAAAGACCGGGACAACAAATAAGCAAATATGCCTGAATAACTCCTTACGGCATAGAGTTAGTCATTAGGGCATAGAGTAAGCAATCTCGTAAGAAATCTTTTCAAATTATCTATTTCTAATTATCGACAATTGACTAGCCAAATCATGCGGCCGTATTTCGAGCGGCGGGAACTCGTTAAAGGAAGTAACTCATCGGATTTGGTGTTCTTCAGACCTAATTAAATGACCTGGCATCATGTGTTTAATCAGATACAGGAGTGGAAAAAAACCCTCCGGAATGCTCTAATTAGGCTGCTGGAATTACTGGAATTTCAGAAGTTGAGCTCGAAATGAAAGCGCGACGGCGTAGGTAAAAATACAGAACAGTTCAAAGCCACAGCAGCTCAAGTACTCAGGTTTTATTGATTTAGTTTTATTTCACCGACAGCTTTAATGAAGGAAAACATGTTCTCACGTTTGAACCATTTTAAGAAAAAAAACTTTCCCTTTCATGGGAATGGGAAAGTTACCACAGTTTCCACCCACGTGAAAACGATGTCCAAATATGTAGCCCACATTTCTGATCTATTAGTAAACTTCCCATTGTCCTCGTCGCCCCCGCAGAAAGTAGGCGTGTAACATTTCATTAGCATTGAAAAATATCAAAACTAGATTTCGGCTCATTAGCTGCAGGTTTTCAACCTGATAAATTTTTTATCAAGTCTGCTCTAGAGGCTGAGGGAAACAAAATTAGCGAATATGTTATAAACTTTACAAAAAGCAACAAATGGAGAGGCACCAGGCTAATTTAGGGACATTTTTCTGAAGGAAGGATGGTTAATTTTGTGGTGCAGGGCTTTTTTGCCGAAAGGACCTTGCTCAACAAGTTCAAGTATTGAAGTTGTAAATTTTTCTTCGAGTTCAACCGAAAGTTAACTAACTGCCCCACCCTAATATTATAATACACTTACTATCAAAGAGCACAAACGCGACACTTTGTAGTACAGGGATTACGATTACAAAAGGCGTTCACATTTTATATTTCATATTTACTTCAATTATTCCAAGACAAATATTGCGGTAGGATTCTCTGCAGAATAAATACACAGGATTGCGTAAGAATGCTCCCGGTTATGAAAGAGAGAATTTGATTTTCATTAAGTTTTAAGAAATATTACACAAGCCCCAACTTACTCCTCATAACATTCAAAAAGTGCATTAACCTAAACATGTATTAAAGTGATCTAAATTCGTAACGTGAGTGTGACCGCTGAAAGTCGGTTGAATTGTCCTTTCTACGTTTTGATTGAGAGCATCTGACACCGCGGAATAAGATGCTAATTGATATCAGCTAAAATTTTCGTTTTGGCATTCACACTAGGTACAAAGGGACTAAATTATAAAACTCACTTTGGAAGTCCGATGTTCTACTCTTTAGAGTTCTATTTTATGTTAAAGTTCTAACGGAATTCCAATATTCTATATTCGAGTTGAGATTGAAGATGCTAGAATTAGTTTTTTAATTTCGTCATGGTATCTATTCTATTCATTTTTATTGAACCCTTACATAACCCACTCAAACGCAATGATGCAAAGACGGGACTGTTGATGCACTGGAGCGCTAGGATAGTTGTATGAGTGAAGGCCAATTTTATTCGAGTATATAAAACAACATCGGCATCTACGGATGCTTTATTTCCAATTGAAGCATGATTCATATCACCTTTTACATTGGTTTTTCAAATGCCTTAGAACTAACACCAGGACGCCATGACGCTTTACCCCGGTCAAAGACCGGTACCCATTTCAGACACCTGGGTAGAGAGGGGTATTGTGCTAAGAATTTTTCTCCTATACCCAACAGAGAAAATCGCCACCAGCGTCGAAACTCGAACCCGGGTCTCCCCGCACGGAGTCACGTCCTATACACACACGGCTATGGCGAGCATCATTAGCTAATACCGACACCTCGTTCATTACCTATTGAAATAATTAAGTCCCCAAACTATTCACCTCATGGAAAATCTTTTGAAAATGTACACTCTGGAGTCTCTCTTGTTTCTAGACTTCAACAAAGACGTTGTGATCAAGTTTGAAACTTGGATGGCGCACCGTAGAGTTTTTGCGGCGGGAAATGAAGAGTAATAATCTGAAATTAGGTTAGAACGCCGGGTTTGATCCCAAGACGGAGAAAATTTCTTGCTTAGGGAAGTTGTTGTGGAGCTTAGCATTGTTCATCTTGGAGGAAGCAAAGAAGAAATGATATTTCAGGCAATGGTGCACCCAACCGAGTTAAATATATTAGTTGACAAGTAATATTCATTATGATATTTAGAAATGACATTTAGGCGAACAATAGTGTATAGGTATAATAGGTTTGTTTTTCTTCAGTGAATGCCTTGGGATTTCATGGCCTTAATATTGACTTGGAATCCCTACATTTCAATCATGACATTCGGGGACATATCTCAAACTCTTTTGAAATAAAATAAAAAATCGTGGAAATCTCATTTCTGAGCCAAACTGCTACGATAAGGTTACCTTAAAGTAATTATTTAGTATTCGTAACGCTAATAACATTTTTTTAAAAATGTTTACAACTTTTGAGACGCATAAAAACATGCTCCACGCAAATGCATCTTCTAGAATAAATTTTCATTAAATTTTTTGCAGCACCATGACATTCAATTAACCTAAAATTCATACAACTTCTTCGCTATTTTCTTATTTATTAACGTTTGACTGACGGAATTACGTCATGCACGTAAATATTTTAATTTAGTTTAGTTCCTATTGCCGAATTATGTTAACATTTACATGGGTTATGTAAAGCATTATGTCGAAGATGAAAATAGGTTACAGGCTATGCAGTGCACCCTCGTCTAACTGCGAGCTGTTCACAAGCTAGAGCATTTGTTTAAAACAAACGCATGAAATAAACCAAAATTTTTTGAACAGTAGTGTTCACAAACTCAGCGAATGTACGGTGGCGGCATTGAGATCGACAATATAACACGAACACACAAGACCACCCAGTCATCTCTCTGTACTACAGGAATACCAAAATACAGATTACTACACAGATTGAATTTTCAGGTAACTAATAGAATGAGAAGTGATGATGCTTGTTCACTATATAATATATCAGTACAGAAAACAATGTTCGAATCTTTTTTACTTGAAAAACGATTAAACGCTCGTGTCAGTGGTTTATAAATAGATGATATACGACATTTGTATTCTTCCATTAAAAAAACAACCGAAGAATTTGTGCAAATTTCAAAGAAATCTAAGGCGTGAAATAATGAGGCTGAATTGCAGCAATATCCTACTTCCCTCAGCAATTCTTTCACCAGAGAGATATAAAATTTTCATTCCAAAGCTGCAGTGCTAGAAGCGAAAAAAGATTAGAATTTTTTATCCGCTAAACTGGAGCTTCAAACTGTGTCGCGAATTTCACAGAGCAATATTATCGAGTCCCGTGCACGTCTATGCAAAAGCTCAACGATTTTAATAGGAACCAAAATTTTAATCATGAGCGATTGTTTTAACCAATTCACTCTACTAAGCCGTAGAACACTTTAGGCCATTATGTACAAAAGACAAGAACCGTTGGGTTTTTCGAAAATCAAATTTGAAATAAAACCCAGTAAATCTACTTTCGTATTAAGATACAACAGGCAAGCTGTCCCCTATTTGAGATATCGAGAAAGAGCGAGTCAACGAGAATCTGCTCCCCAGCGTTCTATCAATGAGCTAACTTTACCTGAAATATTAGCCATTTACAAGAAAATGTTCAAAGTTTCTGAGGAATTTTTACTTCAAACTCCAAGCAGATTTTAAAACGTAAGCTCTTCGGAAGACATGCGTGTTAAAATTTAGCTAAGAACTTTCAGAAAGGAAGGGAAAGGGAGATGTAGAACCTTTAAATTTTAATTGCAGCTTCAACGAAAGACGAACTAACTGTTATTTAGTTGCTTGACTCCTGCTTAATTCCTACAAAAAAAAACAGAGAAAATCTCTTCCTAACACGTTAACTGTTGGTGGTTGAACTGGAGTTCAATTGCCCAGTGAAATTACAATTAATTTAAATTTTCAGAGTAAAAAATAGACAAAGAATAGTTGGAAAGTACTCGCAATTGATTTCCAAAAAGCAAATGTTAAAAATTTAGATTGCAACCAGCGGTGGACCACACGCAAAATGGAATTCTCCTCAATGACCATCAGAGAGTCACCAAGCAGTCAACTCGCTAGAACGGGCAAATTGGTTACCGAAAAATATTGGCGGACAAAAACCTATCTCTAGGTGCCCATCCTGCAAACGAACGTAGCAGAAGAAATACAAAAAGCATTTCATCCACCAACACTACCATAACAACTACAGAAAAATATGCAGAATTTTTTATTAACTGACGTTATTCTCCTAAGACGCTCTTATCGATCCAAAAAATTCCTCTTTCTCACTAAAAGGCTGACTATAGCTGATGCCAACCCTTCCTTTCCACGGGAACTTCAGCATACCTCCCATAACAAGATGCTAAAAATAAATACTCCGAGTACAGACGGTAATACTGGGTGAAGAGAAGGCACGAAAAGTAAAGAAAACATAACAGAGGCTACCAAAAAGTCGATATTTAAAATTATGACCAGAAAACGATCCTAGTCAGAAATCGTAGCGCATCTGATAGATTGGTGTGCCCACACGTACCAGAATCAGTTTCTGGAATATCTCAGGTTTGGGGCAGTAAAATCTAGGTCACAGACCTTTAATGACAGGGAAAAAATGAAGGAAGGAAGCCCTGTAATGAAAATTTGATGAAAGAAACGCATGAAAACCTACAAGCACCAATTAAAGAAAAGGATTCATTTAATTGATATTAGTCCGAAATTTAAATAGTATAGGCTTATTCCTGCCAGCCACGCTGCAAAGTTTATCAAATGCCAAGTTTTTGATAATATGAGTTGAGCATAATTTAAAAATATTTCTATGAAGGAAATTGCAAATACAAAACAGTAACGAGAAATAAATGAAGATAACAATAATTATTGGAGAAAGAAGGATCCCAAACACACTCGTATTATCAACGTAAGTCGACGCAGATGAAAGAGTCTATGAGAAGATGTGGTGCTTTGCTGGTGGTTGGCATCCCATCGCAAGAGAAAGCTTTCCAAGTCTCGCATAATCTCTTTTCAAGAAAAGAATAAGGTGAAAAGGGAAATTTGCCGCTTTGATCTCACTCAGAAAAAGTAGAAGTCACAGTAAGCTCGACGAGTTGAAGACCATCACATAGATTAAGACCTTGAGTAAGTCTTCTCTCAGGTACGACTGAACGATTAACGAATCCGACAAAGCCTGCAAGAAAGTGTACCAGGAAATTACATGATAAACAAACACTCTCACTTTAAAATACTTTTTGTAGACACAGTGCCAATCCAGACGAATCTCTCGACAATGCTCAAGCCGTGGAATCTACAATAGCTATAACCAAACAAGGCAGTGGTTGTTCTTGAAAATCGTTTTGCTTGAACCGTCCGGTAAATATTGAAAAGAAAAAGTGCTCTTCAGAGATCTCACTTGCAGCCAGTCATCTTTATCTAAAGTGATTCTTTCATCACAGTGCGGAATCACGACTACTGAGTCTTGTCATTTTTATTGTGAGTCTCCATGCTATTTCAGGGGTCATTTTAATTTGATGCGGTATTATGAGTATATTTGTTATTTTGGTCTTAGTTGATTGTCCAAATTTGAACATTATTGTACTATTTGGTGACAGTGTAACTTTAGGGGTTATTTCAAATTTTTAAAATGACTGATTGCCCGTCTCTTTTCAGTTTTAGGCACGGTTGTCGTACTGGGTTTTATTTTAGCTATAGCTGACATTTTCATTTCCGACGAGAGGGCGAAGCATGTGCTATCGGCGTTGCAATGTGCATTTCATAATGAAGGCCTTCAGCTTACTCTTATGGAACTAACGCGAGTATAACAAAGAATCCCTTCACAAAGAAATGCCATCTTTCCCGCATCACCATGAGTACGTGATTAAACTCAAATTTTTGAGCCAAAGAAGACCTGCTTATGCGAGATTGGATCTAGACTAAAATAAATTTATTTTTTCATTCAACAAAACATTATTTTTCGTATAAATCTGCCTTCAATTTATCAGTTACTTGGTATTGCACACACAATTCAAGATGAAACAAACTCCGACCTCTGACAAAAATTTGTTATCAGTCAACGTTTGAAAACAATTCTATTTATTCAACTCATCAATTAATACAGTTAATTAATTTCTCCTACTCTTTATCAGATATATCTTCATGCGCTTCATCCGGTCTTCTGACCTCGTACGCTTAGTCTTCCATTTTGGAGCGCAAAATTGTCCTCAGTGATGAGGTTCTGTTGATAGAGTAAAATCAGCGGCTGAACTTTTTGCTTAACATTCAGTTGTACGTATGTTGTTCTACACATTCTGCAAAATATGCAAACAAATTGCAGTTTTGGAGGATAGTATTGGCTTTGCAAAATGTTCAAATGACCTCTTAGAAAATAAGTAATATTTTTAACTATTAAATTCGCAATTAAAAGTGATAATGTTAATAAAACCAGTGGATTTGAACTAAATGAAAACAACAAGAAGGAAGGCACCTAAAATGAAATTTCCGCATCCTTGAGCAGCGTCAGTACACAAGCCCTGCGAATTTGAGGACAAAAAACACGTGAGAGAGATGGCATGAGGATATTTGCTAGTTTTTCAGTAGAATTATTTTTCTATTTGGGAATGAAATCAAAGATTTGAAGCCAGAACCCTGCCTTTTGCAGCGGCCGTCGGAGATAGCGTCACAACGCATGACGAAAGTCAAATAAAGTTCAGTCAATATACCTCTCCTGAAAAGCCAGATGAAAATCCGCGTCCACAATTGGGACATTTTTAGAGTATTTTTTTCGGACGTTTTCGGCATGTGTTACACATTTCATGTTGTGAGTAAAATGGAATGTAATAAAAGTGCCGGTGGTGAAGTTTCGCCGTCTGAAATGATTTCAACATTGAGGGAAATTTTTCTAAATTGTCCATGATTTTAACTTTAGTAGATAGTCTAACCAAATATCTCCATATTTGCCAATCTTAAACAGATATGCACGTTAACTATTTATTTCTTTCAAGATTTTACATTTCTGTAAGCTCAAAGTCTGCTGTATGCATTTATTACGTGCATCCAAATGTTATCCATTAGGATTTTGCACGTGCTAGTGAAGACTCGTTTTTGTTGATTTGAAAGTAGATTATAATACAAAATAACCTAGATCACACGTGCCCGAACACAAACTTGAGTCATTTATTTAAAATTAAACCGAGGTACACATGAAACCTAAACATATTCTTAATACCTGAACTTATATACTGCAGTTCCCTATGCTGCAAAGAAGCACACCCTACGCAGCCACCATTAAACTACCAGCATATTCTGAGACACCTGAATGTGACATATAGTCTTCTCCATTGAAAGCCACTCTGTCGAATCAACCAGCAGTAAGAGTTATGGTCTTCAGTAAGCTTGGAAGAGACTTGATCGAGATTGGACATCGTGTTCTCGGAGACGTATTGGACTTTGAGGAATAATTTGTCCCACACCAGAAGTTGGAGGAAAACTTTTGTCTCACATATCCTTCTTCTCATATATGCAGTTCTACTTGATATTTCTACAACTCAGGTCCAATGTAAATTTGCACAGCACACATGCTTACACTTGAATGCTCTGTGGAGATACAGTTATATTCATTGAATTTTTTCTGTTGTATCTCTAAACACGAAGAAAAATCTTAGGATTAGGAGGTTTTTTGCTCAGAAGCTTACCTCTATTTTAATCCGCCAAATCTAAGTTTCGTGCAACTTTTTTGAGAGGAAACTGAAAATCCGAATTTGTTGTGTAAAATTAAGGAAAAAAATAGGTCATAGGATGGTAGGAAAAAATCTGTCATCGGCTGTCCCATACCAGGCACTTGAGCACTTTTATAATACCATCAAAAACAGATGGATGTCTTTATTTATGACATCGTAAAATGCATTGGAACATTATGATGCCCCGTACTCCATTACAGTTTACCGCACCAAGATGAGCCAAGTGCCATCAGGAACTTTGTGTCGTAACAACTTATGCACTGCGTTAGCTATTGCATCATCGGCCAAGTGCATTGAGTTGTGCATAAAATCAAGTTTGTAGAAACCAGTAAAGCGATGCTTTTCATGCATGCAGCACAGCTTATTTGAAATTGAATTGTAATTGATGCAGAACATAATAGGTTTCAAAAATACAAGATTAAATCGAGCAATCCCAAACGAAAGGAACCCAGTGTTTCTTTTGAGGATACCAATAGTGAAGAGTGTTGCAAATTTACTGAGTGAGCTTCAAGCGAATGTGCTTGAAACATTAAAAGACATACTATAACACAAATAATGGAATTTGTTTCTCACTGAACATATCTTGTCATTGTTAGGATAAAATTTAGCAGTCAATAAAATTTCTTATTGTATTTTCAAATAACAAACTTTTGATAGAATGATTTGAGTTGGGTGATGAAATCTACAATACTGGGGTTTCTATGGACAAAGCTCATATCGCCCAGATAATGTGTTCATTTCGAGTAAAATTCGTTAGTCAGTGTGCTTACTCTTTCTGACCTCTCCATCAAACTAGCATTTTGTTTTATTATGTAAGAAAAATGCAAACATTTCGAGAGTTTCACACACGTACCCCGACAGAACGTCAAGCTAAAACGTGCAGTATTTTCTGTTGAGCTTGTGACTCACTAAGGCAATCACGTGAGCTGGCACAATTTCCTAAGCTCAACGCCAGGGCAAAATTACCTCAGTAGATACCGTTCAGCACATTTTCCTACAGAATGTTGGGTTGGGTTGTTTCATGATGCGCCTTTTTGTATCTTTAAACAATATATATAAATAAATATATATTTCACTGCTCTGCCCAACAAAAAAATTATTTCAGCTCTGAAAAAATATTTAAGCTGTTTGACTTTGATTGCACACAAACCATATTTTAATCGAGCATTGAGTGAAGGATCAAAATTTTGGTTTGACCTTCATTGCTTAGAGATCAATAATTGGATGCTTGAATCTGTGAGCCATGATTCCTTTCGTAGAGAATTCTAAAAGTGAATGTCAAATAATCAAACATGCACAGTTTTAAAGGTCATGGTTCTTAAGGTGTTTTAATCAGACAGTTAACACCACTAGTTTCGAATTATTGTGAAAATTATCTGCAATGAAGAAAAGGGTACAAGAGATTTTGTTGGAAATAAATGCGAGGTATTTCAGAGTCATCACACAGGAATACAATAGGAACAGCAATGTCAGAGGTTTCGCAATTGATTCGAATACAGTTTGGGGAAACCGTGATGCGGTCTTCCATCGACTGGATCGCAGTGAACACATTAGAGGCAGTGAACGAACCTAAACTTATTCTGGAGAGGTAATTCCAACTCGAAGAAACAAGGAGCGCGGTGATATTGAGAGTAAGGATTATTATTGGCTACATTGTGCAAATATTACGACACTCTATTCTGATTACAATACACCAGAAACGGGTAGTATCACATGTCGATCAGCAAGTTACTTTTCACTTTACCTAACAATGCTGGTTAAAATTAGCTGCAGAAGCAGCATAACTGTTACGTTTTGAAACAGGGTTGATCTATTATAAGATTTCCCCGCTCTGAGATTGACCATTATTCATGATCATGGAAAAAATAAAAACGTTCCCTATTGAAGGAATATTGATCCATGAAGTCAAATCATATGTAGAAATTCGCTGTAATGTTTAACCGATAATGGATACGGTGATGTATGGTGCTGACAGATAATTCCTTTAATGTATCACTGTGCTTAAAGTATTTGAAAGAACGAGAAATTGTAAGAGTTCACTGATTTCATTACAGTTCTTAGTGAAATTTGATGAGTTTGAAATTATCATCAAAGTACATATAACAAATTCGTCCTACCTGTCGGTTCTTTGGGGCTCGTTTTAGCATATTGAAGCTAACAAAGGCAGTCAATTAAAAACTTTTTAGAAAAGAAACTAAACAACAAAGCATAAATGAGGGAAGAAAGGCGGGCAACAGCAAGGGAACAAAAACAGCTCACTAGCGCGGATCGAAGATGTTTGTTTAATCATTAACAAAATTATTAATGTTGAAACTCGACCATCTAGTCACAATAAATGAACAGCTCTTCAGTTCACGACATCACTGTATGATCCATGATGTCCATTGAAGTCAGTTATAAACATAGAACTTGATTGCTTTGAGTTCACTGTTTAGCAGTCCCGTAGACCTTGAATAAAGGAACCATTACAGCGAGGTTCTTGGTACACTGTATTTTGTGTGCAAATCCTGAATGCGTGCATATGAACAGAGGACAATTAGTCAGGGTGAGGGGCATTGATGGCTTCTAATGACCAAGTAATTAGGTATTGTTCCAAAGAGTTCAGAAACGCGGGAGCCTCCTCACGCTATTTAGGCGTGGTTCCACTGAATCGTTTGTAGTGGCCACAGCTGCATTGGGTGTTGTGGCTTTAAATTGCTATTTTTCAAATATTTGTAATTCGGTAACGCATAGTGAAGTATAACAGTTCATTTTCGCGTTTCAAATTTTGGAAAACTTTGACCTGTTCGTATCAAGCTAAATAGAAAATTACTGACATTGCTGAAAAAATGAAAATTTAGTCACAATTTTTCCAGTATCAAAATACGTTTTTCTCACATTCTCATTTTTACTCAATAAAAAACGATTTTCAATAGCCCGCAGTCTGTTATAGCATAACGCACCAATAGTGTCCTATACGGACTCAAACAAAGTCAGTTTTTGAAAAAAAGTATCAAGGGTTTCTTTGTAAGAAAAGGGATGAAGTTGGAAGGTGGATGTTCAATTTTTTATTAGACGGTAACAATCAGCTCATCATTCAGTCAGATTGAGATCTTTAAAACAAACAAAACTAGAGAGAATTAGGTGCTTTCACAAATGGCAATTTTTTCATTTGACAGCTGACACTATTGATGCTGTTGTTATCGATGTTAATACTCGAACATATTTCTATCCTTTTTATGGAGTGTGAAAAATATAATTATTTCTCGATAATATTTTGTCTCGTTCTCTGAAATTCGTTTTAAAGAAAACTGTGAAAAATTATATGTCATGCATTTATACAGATATGTAAACGAGTAATTTACCTAATGGAACACAGACGATCCTAATATGTAGTCAAAGTGTTAAAACCGCTGTCTTAGTGCAGCTACTGCGATCTTCACGGCACTGACATGAGATTAGGAGATTTTAGGACAGGACGAAAGGCAGGCAAACGATTACGGGTTACGGAACGACTAGCATTTGTCGTTGATAATGCTGCACATATCTACGTCTAACTTTTTTCTAATTCAAATTATATTGTTTCGCCAGAATATTTAATTCAGTATCGTGACTTCACGAATGTTATGCAGGAACTCATCATTGCCTGCTTAATTTCAATATTCACCGTTACCTCAAGATTGTTAGACTTGACTTCATTGTTAACTGTTTGATTTCCATGACTTGACTGTATGATAGCTGAACATGGCCTCACAGTCTCATGTGGTGTCGCGTATTTCATTTTGTGATATTATCACCCCATCATTGACTGATTTATGCGTCTTTTCGAACACAAATTTTGAGGCTGCTTACAGCAACGCGTAATTTTTTAACATTACCTGATTGACCAGTTAAGGGCGAAACACTTTTAGACGAGTATTAAAATTGGAAAACTGACGCCAGCATGAATGTAAATAGAGTCATCATTTTTTAAGGTACGGGTTCACTGCGTTATTCTAATACAACAATCAGATTTCGGGCATTTTTCTGAAAAATCGCTTCAAAAAATGAAAGCAAGAATATTGCCAACCAAGTGCGCTAAGTTAGACATGAATATCGATTTTGAAGAGCGAAAGATTCATGGTCTCATTTTTTAGGTGTGAGAACACCCAGAGATTTGGACGCAATAGTTGAAGCTGTTCAAACTGATGGGTTTGACGATAGATGACCATTTTTTGAACTGTATATTTTTCCCAAGATGAAATCCTAGCTTCATGAGGGTCAGCAAGCAATGTAGCTCGTTTGAAAAGTAAACCATGTGCTGTCAAAAGAATGGCATGATAATAAATCAGAGGTTACAAGGAGGAATGCATTTGGTAACCTAGAAAAGAAACAATTTTTATTTATTATTTGGAGATCGAGAGGTTCAACATTTATGTAGTCGTCAACATAGTGCAGAACTTAAGTACATGAAATGCGTAGGTTATTAGATAGTAAATTGTTGAAAAAAATATTTATAATAAACTGCAGCTATTCTCATTGCATAGTTATAACATGTTAATGTGAAGTTGCACGGTACTAGTAGGGGAATAAAATTTTGAATAATAGTGTTGCAATAACATTTCAATATCTTGATATCATATACGATAATGAATAAATCACAGTCATCAAAAACACTCGCCTGATTTCCCCGAGAATTTTCAGTGAATCATTGTGTCACAATTTTGTCATTAGATAAAAAGTTATGGGCAAAAACCTATGAAGTCCACATAGCTTAAAATTGTACGTGGTCAATTCTAAAAACGAACGTTTCGGGTCTTGACCCATCATCAGCAAAAAATCTGCAACTATAAACAAAGGATTTAACATTCAGACGAGGTAATTGAACATATTGTATATTACTAGAGATGTTAAAATACTGGTGATCACGGACAGACTGCGTACCCTGTAAGCTGCATAACCTATTACCTAAGTGAAGGAGAAAATGAATGCATTGTGTTATTCTCTGTTTGTTAATTCATTCTGTAATTCTCTTTCAAATTCTCTGTTTATAATTGCAGATTTTTGTTGATGATGGGTCAAGGCCCGAAACACTCGTTTTTACAATACTATTGACCACATACAATTTTGAATACTGTGAACTTCTTTGGTTTTGACCCTTAACTTTTTATTGACCTTGCCAACTAAACAAAATTCCCCTTCTTTTTTATTATAAGATATCTAGTGAATCACGGTGGCCTAAAAAGAGTTTTAGTAAATTGAAGCGTCACAAGACGTTAGGCCAAACAATGGGAAACCGAGACGACATATTTCAAAACATAGTGTGATGCCAATAATGGTGCCAATATTACCCACATTCAATAATGATATTATAAAATACATTACACATAGCATAAAAAATATCAAACTCCAGAGTTATAAAGATACATCAATTGTAAACAATGACCAATTTTTAGATAAAATAAAAATTAGAGAAGTAAAGAGTGCGGAAATATGACTAACGAACAAAAGCTGTACAGAGGTCAAGAGGAAGAGAGCAGGTGCCGAACCTGGAAGTGAGTGGCCGAGTGCGACTTAGAGCGAGTTACTGTAGTGCGGCCTGCATACGAATGAGTGGCTTCGAGGCTCAATCCTTTGCTATGTTTGTGCATACTGCAATCTCCAGCAATCAGCGGCACGTGCCTAGCAATCTCCAGTACCTCAAGGAAGTTTTTAGCGTAAGTTTAGCAATTTCAAACTTCATTGGAAAGTTTTACCTGCATACCAATTTATTGGTATTTTATTGCGTATCACCAACTCGCTCCTCATGATCTCAGTTTCTGGGGTTCGTTTCGTAGCCTTCTCGAGCCTATTACATTACGGTATGCATATCGCTTCCAATCGTATGCGCTCATACATTTGCAAATATACAACCGTAGGATATCAAAAACCCGGCCTTTTATGCCAGTATCAATCGCTGGCACAAATATCATTTACACTCTCCAGCATGTGTATTACTAGCAATGCACGTATTCAGACCCCTAGCACTGCAGGTCATGTATACTGTAATTAATAACCAATTAGTTTATGGTAAACACTCGAAACTTTTCCCTAAAAAACAACCCCAACAATCACATTATCAAATACTCGGAAATTCCAAGCTTTTGCTGTTTTGGTAGTTCCCACATAATCCCAAATCTACGATCATCTACGTACGCACATTTCAATCTGCAAAACCAATCGCTGGTGTATGCATCACTAACATTCGTATTTCTTATGCTTTTTTACTACATGAATGCCTAATTATTTTTTGTACGACCAAGTGTATTTCCCAAGCAAGTTCTGCCAGTTCAGCCCCTGGCAACTATAATAGAATTTTAAACACTCATCACTGCCCAAGTTCTGAAGAACGAAATTTCCCGGCAACCTCGAGTTCGAGTCTCTCCACAGTAGCTACTTGAAACTAACTTATGAATACGCTGGAATAGAGTTGACTCAGCTACGAGGCACTGTGTTGGTTGCTGTTATGGCTTCGAAATATGCCCTGACAACTTTGAAAGTAACAGATCCAGCAGCGAATGAATTTCGCATGGTCGTTTCGGAAAAATATTCGTTTGCTCACAGAGAAAGGTTAGGAACTACACCAAGACAATCTCCTCATTAGGCTTCAAGTGGCCCCTTTCAATTGTGTTTAATTACTTTCAAATGATTGAGGTAAACAGAGGTTTTAATGCAATTTTCTACGCAGATGAAGTACGGTACTGAAGCAAAATAAGTCTGTTCAATTGGCTTTACTCAACAGTGGCTTCAATCTGTTCAATTGTCTGTTAACAATGCGATTAAAATTGGACAGCACACAAGTGATTACAATTTAATTGTAACGATTCTTAATTTTTTTACTTACGTAAATTAAATTTATAACTGAAATTTAATACTGTTCTCGACATTTCTGCCTTAACCAGAATCATCAGGGAGGCTTGCTACTCGTCAGTAACTGTAATTTGATTTCATTTTGAAATCCTCTTGTGGCTTTGATTTTTTTACGTTTTAATAAAGCACTGTCAATAGATTCAACAATTATTGCATGAATTTCCGGCATGTGCGGCATCAGTCATCAGTGCCGCAGTGGAACTAGGAGAGTGGGCTGCCACATGTGTGTAACGAGTACAAATGTTGGTACTTTTTGAAGCATAAGTTACTGTGTTTCACACAAAAATGAACTGTCAGGTCTCTGAGAGCTCAAAAAAACACAATCTTCCGTATCTCTAATATGCTATTCTTGGTGCTGTTTCATTCCTCTATTGGAGAGAAATAAGTGAAGTTTCAATTTCTGCTACGCACATGGATGGTAGCAAAGATAGTGAGGTAGATCTATGCAGGCGAGATATTTCAAATTTTTAAGTGAAATTATCATAACAGGGATTTCCTTTTTAACCATAAACAAATCATTGTAATAAGTTATGTTTCAATTTTCAGAATTATAAAATGGTTGTAAGGAAAAATTTAAATACTGGTCTTGATTTGGTGACTATAAGTGGTAAAATCTTGGTACTAATTATACATTTTCAAAACATTTCTTTTTAAGCTTTTAACTCTAAGTTCTTTGACTTATTTCCACGATATTTTTTAAAATGCATATAGTCCAATAAACTAGGAGTTAAATGCTAAAAAACATTTTGATTCTAATATTATGTTGTTATGGGACACACCGCATTGAAATCGCTCTGGCAAAATGAGACAATGGTAAAAGAAGCCAAATTGCCGCACCCATTCACTGATGAGAGGCGCAAGTCCCGACGCACCCAACTGGCGAGGAAGTGGACAACAAACCAGGGCTGCAAGCGTGAAGGCAAAAAAAGTGATGTTTCGCCGGCCTTTGAGCAAAAAATGAAGAAGAAAAAACAAAAATACTGCTCATTTCAAAAGTTGATGCTCAAAGTTCAAGTCAACATATTGCTGTGTAAAAGGACGAACATATCGGGAACACAACACAACAACAAAGAGAATTAATATTAGTTGCTGTAAACAAAGTTTTGTATTTCCCTTCAATACTTAGACGTGATCATAATGAAAACTCACATCGTTTCTTCTTGTCAGAGTTGTCTAAAATTCCGAAATCCTATTTTCGATTCATCATAACGCACCACAAACACCTTTCGAAACAGGCGCCGCATCTCGAATGCGCCAATTTGGGAATGAACAAATGAATTTTGAGTCTAAAATTTGTAAATGTTGAGAGCAAATTCCTACGAGTTTAGTGGTAAAAATTGACCGAGGTGGCACAGTTTAGAAATTTAAACGATTGATTAAAACACTAGCGCTCGAAGAATTGCAGATGTAGATATATTGACGGTCGCGTACTTCATCGCGTTAATTATGATGCGATAAAATGAAATTTAATTTTCAATTCCAATTAAACTTAATTTCAAGACTAAAATTTCAAGTGGACCAAAAAATGAATGGAAAATCAATTCCCTTCATCGGGCTTTAGTTAGGTATTTGTGAAAATGTTTTTTGTGACCACCCGCATTGTGTAAATCTTCTCACTGGCAGTTATGGGGGGTCGCTAAAATATGGAAATTCTTTCAGTGACGACCGGTGGGTCATCATGCAGTTAGCGTGCTAAGTACAAGCGTCATGTAATGCTACCTTATGCGTATGAGAGTCAGCTTCAGATCATGACAGGTGTATGAGGGGGACAATAGTTATCACCTTCGTCATTAATTACTGTTATCATGAATGAAACGTGAATTGAATGATGTAAAAAATCAGAAATGTAGGATTAAAAAGTTAATTTTATTTTTGTATGATTCATCGTTCATAATTTGGACTGGGAGATTGCAGTTAACAGCGAATCACAGTTGAGTTCGTTTTTACTCTGGATATTGTTTTTTTTTTGATCGATTTCGCAATCATAGGAACCGTGACTACTGACTTCAGTTACTGGTCATCGCAGCAATCGGAACTGTTGTGACCCGTATCACAATAACAGTGTTAGCGGTAGTATAAATTTTATAGGGATGAGGATATTCGAGAGCGGGCAATGAGAACATTTTGACCATTATCGCAAAATTTAACATCGGTAATAACAGGATTTTTGCGCTTCCAATTCATTTCAAGCTTGCCTTGCTCTATATCGAAGCTATATAGCACCATTCTAATTAAAAGGTGCCTTAGTGCAATAGCACATGAGCACCTTTATATTTTACATGACTTCTTTAACTATGTTTACCGCTGTGCTAAAATCGCTAACCATTGCACTCTTTATTGGCTGAAGTGTGTACTTACTCTTATAGTGTAATAAAAGTGCAGCCAGTGTACTGTGGTGCCGCCTGTTCTAACCATTTCACTCACTGCACAGTCGCAACAGTGTTGCGACAGCTGTTGTGCTGTTCACTACGCTCTAGTAATGGTTCTAAACACCACAATGTACTCTCTGTGCTAACCTCTACATTGTACTAACTATAGTGACTACTGCACTGTTGAAACTGTGTGAACCACTTCACTGTTGTATCTGTGCGAACCACGGAACAGTGGTAACTGCACTGACCACTACACTGTGTTGTTGGAACTTCTTCTACATTCACGGCACGTGCCATAAAGACCCTAAATTCGTCTTTGTGTAACAGACCGTCTACCTCGTTGATATGCGAATCAAGTCTCTCTTTAGCATTCGCTCGCAACTGCTCTCGGAAATGTGCGTATGTTTGAGATATAACTGCCGATTTTGGTGCATACAAGATCGCGGATAAAAGTGAAGCTCCTTTTCTCTCATTCAGCGAGTTGACTCATATTTTGGGCCTTATGACTTACGGATACAGGCAATGAATTTGTACCAAAGCAAATGATTTCTTAAAGGACTAGTTGAAGGTGAAGGCAACAATATCGTTGACTGTGATTCATGCAAGACCTCTGAAGCGAACACTTTGAAAGTGCAAAACATAATCTTGGAAGAATGAACATTATTTTTTGTATATTCTGTTGAAAAATGTAGATGTCTGCATTGCGATGACGTGCAGAGAAAATCTCTTTCCTAATTTTATGATAAAATTTGATGGCGCCCATCGGTAAACGTGCAGCAAAAGTGAGAAATGTTTTTAACGTTCCTTTCGCCACATATTATACAAGTCTTACTCAGATAGCAAAGTAATGAATTTTGATTTATGAAGTTTGAAAACATGAAATTGAAACTACTACGATTGAATGAAAAAGGACACGCGCTAAATTAGAAATGAATGTTTATGAAGTTATTTTATTGAAGTACCTA
Source organism: Platorchestia sp. MABIK (assembly GCA_014220935.1). Taxonomy (NCBI): domain Eukaryota; kingdom Metazoa; phylum Arthropoda; class Malacostraca; order Amphipoda; family Talitridae; genus Platorchestia; species Platorchestia sp. MABIK. Next base: position 27,710 of record JACJUY010005712.1, on the reverse strand, counting down.
CTCTACACTCGACGCATGCCGAATAAGCTCAGTAGAAGACTTTTACAAATAAAATCAACTAATGGTAACTTTTATAGGGGTCCTGAAATTTTGTCAAGGGCTGATGCCATCCTTAACTACCCTAATACGAATCATCTTGAGTCTTTTTCTGGCAGTTGGTTAGGAGATTTATTATTTGTTTAAAGACGTTAATTTGATGAATGAAATGAAGTTATTGAATTTCTTCCTATTTATTTTTAACGACATTGGACTTGATCAAGTTTACCACAATGAGCTCTTTCTTTGCTCGGGGACATGTTGATGGAAAAAAATACGACCGCGGCGTCTATGTGTCTTGCAGTTTCATGCAACCGACGTAATCAATCTACACGGTAGAGGATTCCAAAATTCCAAGACGCCTGCTTCCCGATATGGGCTTCGAATTTCGAGAGCAGTAGCAGCAAGTCGAAGCTACCGTCCGCTGCACCAGGAGCTATTTACAAGGCCCGATATCCGATAGAAGCTTGACTGCGCATCCTTTAGTTTTCCCATACCTTGCAGACATGAGATGTTGGCTCATAAAGCAAGTCATGCGCAACTCAACTGAAACTAGATGTAGTTTTGGTAGAAGGTGCTGGCTGCTGATTGTTCTCAGTTTCACCAGACGAAAATGAGCGTTTTGCACTGTTTGATGTAAGAAAAGGCTTTACGTTATTATCTAGGAACGGAAAACTATTTTGTGAGATTTTTTCAAATTTTATTTGTACGTCTATTGTAACACAATAGATCCAGTATTACATACGTGCAAAATGAAACAGGTACTTCTATCCAATGATCAAATGAATGTCGGTGGTTCTTTCGTTTGTTAGGGTTCTGGTAACTGTGTCGATTTATTTACGCTGCTGCGAGCATCTAATGAAAGAAACTCTCAAGAAGTGTGTTTCATAGAATATTTTTTTCAGAATCAAATCTGTAGCAGCACATTTGAGAAGTAGATAAGATAGCGTCGAACCAGTTTTTTCTTGTTTTGCCTGTAACCTATTTTACGTCGAGAATGTCTCGCAAGTGACCTTCTTTGCAAACAACCTGTTTTGCGCAAAACCTACTTCGCACTAAAATTGGCCCGCCTGCAGGCAACTGTTGCTGATGGAAGAGAGGGAGCTAGAAGACATTTGAGACAACGCGCTTCACGTCTTGGGAGAGGTTTGGACACCACTTCCTTGCGTCAATATTCTCTCGATCCCATTTATGAGAGAGAATAGTAACGAACTCTATTACTTTGGGCTTCAACATTCGTTTGCGTTGCGTAATTTCAATCCGGTTCCATTTAAATTAGGCATAGTACAAGCTTCCCGTTAGGAGGCAATTACTGCACGCACTGCTCAGTCGAACACCATTATATTAAACACTCGAGAGGCAGTAATCTTCAACCAACGAATGCGTGGCAACAATTATACACATCACTCGTCTGAGTGGTTTTAATTGCATTCACTACTCGTCCCAAAGGCAGTAATTATGTGTACAGATGAGACTTAATTCTGTCTAAGAAGAGAGCATTTCACTCCGACGTGAGATCAAGTCCTAAGTGCTTCCTTTTCCATTCCCCTACCGTCACCAACCTAAAGCCGAATAGGAGACGTGATGTCTTAATCAAATACTGTCCGTTCATCTAACATCGGGCAGAAAGCTCTGTCAGTATCAGGTGCCTTACAGTGAAATAAACTCCCCCAGAGCATCAAAACCCCTCCAACACTTAGAGAAATCAAAAGTAAAATAGCTCTCTAACTTGCGTCTACACAATAACTGTAAACTGCAGTACGTACTGAAAAAGAAGTCTGAAATTTTTAGTGCTAATTATCTTATCTTTTCATCATATCATACAACAATCAAGACATATCTGTATTATGCATATGCAATACGATTACTTGTATGCGAATGTTAAGTACATGTATGTCCTCACATGTGACGCTCCTATGTATGTATATGTGTATATATATGTGTATGGATATATATAAATAAATATACGTATGTGTGTGTGTGNTGTATATATTTGTAGAACTTATTCCCTTCCTAAAATGCTCGAGTTAATATTGTGTGACAATATGCCGCCCCTTACACTCTTTGAGTATACTTTGGCCACACTATATTAGGTTGTTTTGACTTTCTCGTTTTGTCCCAGGAGTGTTGCAAATGTTATGGCTGGTATTGTACAACGACCCTTCTCATTTGAATCCAGTGAACTTTTTTTTGCCAGTGCTAGTAGCATATGAAACTTAATTTTTGTGTTATTGTAAACTATTTCATTTTATACGAGCCAGTTTTGACTTTCTCTTTTTGTCCCAGGAGTGTTGCAAATGTTATGGCTGGCATTGCACAACGACCCTTCTCATTTGAATCCGGTGAACTTTTTTTTGACAATGCTAGTAGCATTTGAAATTTAATTTCTGTTTTATTGTAAAATATTTCATTTTATCCGAGCCAGTTATTTAGCTTACTAGTTGAGACGAAACAATGTAAAATTTCCTCTTACGTCAACCTCACAGTCTATGACGAAAAACAATTTGGATCTACCCGTTTTACTTTCAACCATAATCCCTCATCTCACTAGTTCCCATGTTCGTAAGCTAAAATCTCAATATGGGAGTGCACTGAAAAAAGTGTCTTCAACAATGCATCACACGCACAATGTTTTCTGGACCACTTGTAATAAAATGCATTGTCAAAATCAGACAACGCACCGAAAGGAGATGCATTTTAAACGTGCTTTTCTACCAACCATTTGCTTGTTTAGAAATTAACCGGTATAGGTATTACTGCCCCCATGTGTAGATTTCATGTCATGGTCTAAATTTCAAGATACTTGAAAGCATTTTTCGCTCATATTAAAACATTAGAAAGTGCGACGTAATTCATCGGCAATTTTTACTTTCCTGCGCCCGTGAGTGCATTAAGACGAAATCATTTTCGGTAGCTAACTTTTCGTATTGCTCCAGCTATGCTGCAAATGTTATGGACTGATAATCCAATATACGCGCACCCTAACAAGTGTGTTTTAAGCTATGTGTCACAGGGATTTTTTTTCTTAGTTACTTATATCTATTAGCATTTTCAAAGCTAAATTATTTACCGCAAAGAAAGGATGTTAATGTGAGGGTACTTTAGCATCTTTTTTCTCCTTTTTCGTTTGATTAAAACATTTGAAAAAAAGGGCCAATGTTTCGAAGAATGTCATAACTTTAAAGAACATAATTTTTTAATCTTCTTATTCTGGTGTTGAATTATGGCTCTTCTTATTTTCTTCCTCTCGTGAATACATTTTGACAACACTATTTTGGCTAGTTAACTTTTTTTACGGCTCCACCTATGTTGAAAATGTCACGGCTGGCATTGTAGAACAATTCTTTTCATGTCTTTGACTCCGATGAACTCATTACGCCAGCACTATTAGAGTATGAAATATCATAACAATTTTTTGTTATGTTAGAGTGAATGTTATGTTCTTTCCGAAGCTCACCACTTGGCACAGTAGATGATGCGTCCGTGTGAAAAATTGGCTCAAATCCCGACTGTCCACCTCATAGTTCTAGACGCAAAATAAATAAAATCTGCCCATTTTACTTCTAACACTGATCCCTCACACTCGGATCACTAGTTCCTATGTTCTTATGCTCATAATTCAATACGATTACGCACTAACGATAGGGTTTTCAGCAATGTGTCACATGAATTATGCTTTTCTTAGTCACCTGTATTTTAAATGCATTACCAGAATCCGACTACCGCGACAAAGAGGCACTCATTTTTTCGTGCTTTTCTCCGAATCATGTTTTCGACAATTATCATGGGTATCACGATAACCATGTATGAATAGCAATTAAGGGTCTCAGTGTTAAGGTATTTAAACGCGGTTTTTGCTTCTATTTCTATTTAAATTTGCGCAAACGAATTCATTTTTCAACTAAGCGTTACGAGGATTGTGATCTTTTAGTAACTTATATTCAAATGCACTGTCAAAATCGGATTAGGCAGAGGAAAGAAACTTATTTTTGATGTGCTTTTCTATCAATCATTTTTGATTCAACATTTTACACGAGTATTACGATACCTATGTGTTATTATCAGGTAAGTATGTTTAATGTTAATGTGTTTTAAAAACCAATGTCTCAACATTTCATGTTATACTTTATTCAAAATTCAATGTTTTTCTTTTTTTTTCTTTCAAGCCAGACACACTCGGTCGGTTTCGATCCCATGTATGCGCAGGCCTTCAGAGAGTGTGGTGAATAACTTTCATTACGTACGTTTTGGTTGATCACAGCACATGTGCTTCCAAACGTTCTGAGTTCAAATCGTGCGTGAAAAAATCATCCTAGACTTTGGAATGACCACATTAGCAACACTTGCTTGTAAGCTATGATTAATTTAGGGAGATTTGAGGCGTCAAATGATCTAAGAAGGTTTCGAAGATAAAAGTCTTTCATTTGGGATAGAGAGCTGTTCGCTAGAGGTTCTGAACGCATAACACAGAGGATCCTTATGTTAAGCTTGAAATTATTCAGTTGCTGTTAATTTGAGACCCTGACGGCCCTCAAGGGTTCCTCAGATTAAAGGCGATAATTAATTCTGACTTCGGTGGCGCACGCCTCGGTTCCGTGCTGCTCATGCTGGGTGCTACGGGGCAGTGCTAACTGACATGATGCAGCATAATTTTAGGTGTGCTGACATAATGCAGCATAATACTAGGTA
>JACJUY010005712.1:2802-17377 GCA_014220935.1 Platorchestia sp. MABIK | reverse complement strand
TTTTTAGTTGTTTTAGTTTTTATTTTAGTTTTTAGATCCACTATTTTCTGTCTTTGTTGTATTATTCATTTGTATAGTGTAGTTTTAATTTACTCATATTCGTTTTGTTTTTTCGCAGAATTTCTTTTTCTTTTGCTGAGGATGAACTGTTCAGTTCGAAACGTTCAATTTTATTCATTTAGACTATTCTATTTGTGTTAATAAAATGACTATTCGTACAGCGATTTTCGCCTTACTTTTCATTATTCAAGGTGTATTGACATAATGCAGCATATTTCAAGGTGTGCTGACATAATGCATCATAATTCAAGGTGTGCTGACATAATGCAGCATTATTCAACGAGAACATTGGTAGGAAATATAATGTAGCATTTGTGAGGTATCTTGACAACGTAGCATAATTCAAGGTATGATAATATAACATTGCATTCTTCAAGGGGAAGAGTGGTAGGAAATGTGGTGCAGCATGATGGCAGGAATATTAACATAATGCAGTGTCATTCGAACAGAGCAGCATGCTGTGTACTGTAGTATCACGCAATGCGAGCAGCATATAAGCTAACTTAGGCAGCATTGCGCAAAGTTATCTGTAATAGATAACGTTGAGCAACATGTTTAAAACTGTACGTCTTGAAACACACCGCGCCTAACTGAAAATTTGATCTTTGAACAATAATGAAGATAGTAATAAAACAGTAGTATATATAATAGTGATAAAGATAATAGATTATAAAAATCATAGTAATGCAGGTAATCTATACTAAAATAGAAGCCGCGGCCGTCTGTCTGTGTGTCACCCAAACCAGTCGAAAGTGTGTGATGAGCGTATCTCGATACAAGCTTTATCAACTCCACAATTTTCGGTGTATTAACCCAGCAGATTTAGAGTCGGAACAAATATCACGTGTATTGGTAGGTTAATTTTGGTTGTGTATAATATCAGCAGTTGAGACTGAGGAAACGATGGGAAAGCCATATAGAATAGCATGGAAATCCTGGTTAAAGCTCAGTTGGTTCGATATCTAACCCTTTCATTTTTGACGGGACGTGTGCACTAGTAGTAATACTATCCTAGAGCATGCAATACTGTGCAACATCTTAATATTTTCCTAACGCAATCTCATAAGGCACTCAGCTCACGGACCCTCAAGATGCAAATTGACTTTTTTCTTCCCGTATCATCGTGTGAGGTCTCTACATCAGTTCTGACGCATCTTGCAAATCGGGTTGAATAAATTTGGGGCGTTAAACTTTGAAATTGTCGTTAGGATATAATGAATTTGCAAATCTGAGCAGTCAACACCGTCAGAATCATGCATGCATCTAATTTGATAAATTAGTTTGTATGATATGAATATTACTATCCGTCTCATAATATCAAGTATTTCTAAATTAGTTAATCAACTACCAGTATGCAAAATCGCATCGAGATATAGAAGTTACTACAAAACGAACACGCTAGAAAGCATGTAAATCATTGAATTAGATAATTTGTTATACGTTCGTGATCAAGCCATTTCAGTAAAATTAACTCGGCTTCTTTCATCTTCTGACTCCCACTGCTACCCAACATTTATCTTGTTCCTAGAAAACAATTGTTAATAAAAGCCAATAAAAAGGATTGACTCAAATATCGCCCACATACAGTATACATTAACTTAAGCGTAGATCTGTGCAACGGCATTGTGCTGGGAGCTCAGGCAATATATCCTTTACTATGAAAACAAACAGTTTACTTGGTCTTGCACTGTCTCCACTTGCGGCCCTCTAAAGTGGATACCCATCAACTGTGTGCATAATGACTGAAAATAACTGGCTTTGAATGAGAACTAAGTTATGTTCATTGCTAATCATTTTAAAGTTATCCTAATACCCTCATCAATTGAGTCGAAAAAATGCGGGATACCATTTAATTCAAGTTGTTTGTCTTGATAAAGTATTTGCTTGTATTATTAATCGTTTCTACGGAATGTTTAGAGCAGTGTGAAACTCTTTTCTAGTGAGATGTGATGTTTGGGATTCTAGCCTATTACTTTTGCTCCAAAATGTATGAAATAGGCTGATTTCAAGGAAATCTCACTTTTAGGATTAAAAAAAAACCAACGTATAAATAGTTAAGAATATCGTGATACAAAACAAACGTTTCGGAAAAATTTATCTTCAGTGCTCAGAAATACAAAAAAATCAAAGTTTTTAAAAAATTTTAACTTCAAATCTTATGAATAACCGGAAATAAAACATTGACATTGAAAAGACATAATAAAATAAAAACCTTTAAAAATTTACACAAACAATGGAAAGTTAAATTCATTTATTGACGAACGGTTTTTTAAAATGTGCATCTGCTCTAAAATGCAGAGATCAGGTGAATTTGAGGTTGAATCTAAAATTGTAAATTTTGTGTGCGAAAGATATGTTCTTTCTTCAAAGAATGTTCTCCAATAGACGAGTTGAATGGCTTGGTCAAATTATTGCCAGCACAAAAGGAGACTCCCCTGTGTTGTGCACACCTCACAAGAGCGTTNTATAAAAGGTGCTGAAAATACAAACTTAACCTGGGGATGGTGAGAATTCTTGATTTCACAGAGAACTTTCTACTCAACAGTTTCCGTAACTCCTTAGTAAAAATATGCTAAGGGAAATTATTTGAACAGACTAACAGATCAGGTAATTATTTCTGTTTAAATTGTACCCTGAAGAATATTTTACCTCAGTGGTATTTCAAAATACGTGTGACCGCTGCGAGCGCTCTTACATTGGTAGCACTGGACTGTAATTATTTGTGAGGTGTGCACCACACAGCGGAGTCACTTTTCGCACTGACAATAACTTGGTCAAGCCATCGAACTCGTATATTAGAGAACATTCTTTGAAGAAAGAACATACCTTTAAAAACACATAATTCAGTTTTGGATTCAATCCCAAATTCATCTGATCTCCGATTTTTAGAGTAGATGTACATTTTTAAAAAACCGTCGGTCAATAAATGAATGTGATTATGTGACACAGCAGTGAAACTTTCCATTGTTTGTTGTAATTTTCTATTTTTGTTTTGTTTTATAATGTTTTTTAAATGTCAATGTTTTGTTTCCAGCTTATTCAGATGGCTTACAGTTTTAAGTTCTTTCCAATGCCTTGATTTATTCTAGTTCAGAGCACTGCAGATAGATATTTTGTAATCCGTAACGTTTGTGTTTTATCATGATATCTATAGGCACGTTGGTTTTTCTTTTTATCCTTTTGCAATAAACTGTCAGACCATTAACATATCGCAGCCATTAGGATGCATCATTTGATTAAATACTATCTCACTTTTACAAAATTCAAGCTATCGATTAAGTGGGCCGCTGATAGACGTACTAATCATTTTAAGCGTTGCAAGTCCACACGAAGGTGCTTCTATCTGAGACAACAAATCATTCGTTCCATACAAATTGATGCTATCGAAATCATGCATTAGATTTTCCCATGATCAATCATTAATGTCAAAACGCAATGACGCATATGTCGAGCCGCGTATCATTTCGTACGCATTGGTCGAATGGGAATCGTAGCCAAATTCTCTTCCCGAACGGAAAAAGGTGGAAAAATCACCTTCTACCCGGAAGGCGAGCGCTGTTTTGGAAATTTCGTCTCTTGACGAAAGTGGTCTCCTCTTAAGGAAAATGTCACCAACTAATTGATGCACCTCCTTAAAACTTTTCAGTACTCATAAGATTACCAGGGTGACCATTTTTCCTCCGGAGAAGGACGATGTTTTGTCCAATTAATCATGGACGTAATTCGGAATTAGAATAGTTCGATAACAGTGAACGTGTTTTGAGTATGAATTCATGATACCATGAATGACATTAATGGCTCACTACATTTTGCTATTTTCTATCAAATAAGTCGCCAGATTATGAAGATTGTTTTGAAATATTTTACGCTCCAACAAACTTCATTTCCTTGTAATTCAACACCGGTTTTGGTCACAAGCCAATCGTGGATGGGCACAGACGGACTATCTTTCAATAAAAAATGGATCATTCAAATAGCTCCAAGTTTCATAGCCGACGGGTGTTTCGATAATTTCAATAATTTTTTCATAATTAGTACTCTTCTGTGAGCGTGTAATCCCTCACAATGAATGAGTCAATCGAACACCAAATGCATGTATAGCAAAAGAGATATTTAACTCGACCGATTAATTCACTAGTAATCGCAATTTTTTCTAACAAGCTTTCAGGATGATTTAATTTGTGTAATTCTTCAATTTTTTGTAATTATTCAACTTTTACTCACACATGCAATTACTCATGATAACATGTTTTCATCATTTATTCATTTATGCAATCATAATGGGCGCAGAAGCAGAGAGCGAATCGCGTAATTCCTTATATATCGGGTCCTTGAGACAGGAATTACGGCCCTATAAATAGCACTCGTAGTTTTGAAGTCTGCAAAATATTGCCTCATTTGTGAGATCAAACGTCTAGCAAACAAAGGGACATCAGTCATTGATTACGAAATTTTCGCGTGTGTTAGAAGTTTTCTGAGATGTATAGCCTGCTTTGATGGCAATAATCATCGATTTGAAGCAGACGTTTAAAATTCGGACTCACATCTGTGAACATGAAAACACAGTGCGTGACTAGACAATTGCCTTCTGGAGTCATTCGTCGGCTTTATTCTTTAGGCTTCATTGCTACAAAGTGCATCGGATCCTGAGCGAATTCATTAAGAGTTCCCATTGTATACGCGGCTGTGCAGGCACAAATTTAAACACTCGCTCCGCCTTGTTTTCTCTGTTGCCTGCATAAAATAAGCGAAATGTTGCGAGTCAGAATCGCTGTTCCTAGTTCAATATTCTCAGTAACATGATGGCGCTTCTTACTGTCGTTGTCCTTCCAGAGCTGGAGAAAAATCGCCGCGTGCAGGAAAAGTTATTATGATGGAGAGGAAAATTCAAGCCTACTTACTATTCCTAAATCGACCACAGCACATCCAATCGCATGCACATATTGTTTGCGTTACTCGAAAAAATTACCGTTTTAAAATTACCGTCGCTGTCAACATGGGCCGTCGACCGTCAGTGCATCATCGAAGTGGCCGGCAGCGCGTGTGCTGCCCATCAGCTGCGAAAAAATGCCCAATTCGCAGTGCAGATATCCTGGATTATTCGGCTCAGTTTGGCGCAGCCACGCGGCAGCTTCGTCGGCCATCAGATGTTCTTGAGCGACCTGCCGCTTTGCTACAGCTACCGCACTGCGCAGCACACACTGTACAAATCTACACACTTGCCGATAATTTATCTCAACTTTTACGAAGGGAACAGTGAAGGGAACTTTCATCGCTTTTTTACTAAACAAAAGAAGCAAGGTTGTACTTTTACATCCAAGGTTTTTCTTCTAGAAACTTGAATTTCTCTACGCAACCAACTTTATTCGGGGAACATATACAGGTTCTCCAAGTAGCTTGATTTTTCAATCTTTTTTGAACGTCAAAGAAATAATCTCCAAACTTCGTAAAATTATTATTATGAAAAATTTACAGACGAGCTTTTTTCTACGCACACTGCTCCTGAAAGACTTCCTGTTTAGGGTTCTTGGTCCTTTAAAATAGATTGAATGAATGTTACCTCCATCAGGGTTTTTTATAAATATGCTGCACTGTTTCTGAAGACATCCTAGTAAATATTGGCTTTTAAGGTTGAGAACGATCGAAAATTTATGATTTATCAACCTTTCGTTATTGTTCTACTCGTACATCTGCCATGGACAACTTAAGTCTTACAAACCCTACACAGCATATCTTTTCTATTAAAAGTATAAGACATTATTCTCTGCAATCTGAAACTACAATCAACAGAGGCGCCCGGTGACTCGTTGATCTCCCGACGAAATGAGAATGCAAGTAAATTGCACGAACACTAAACATTAAAAGAATGCTGAATGTAAGCAAGTGACCTATTTACTAGCGTTGTGTTGAGAATTAACTTGCTCCTCTTCGCATCTGCGCTGACATTTTCTCCCAAAGGGCGTGGCCACCTCGTTTAAATGCATGGAGCTTTAACGCTTTCATTTGTACGAGAACATAAATGCTGGTACTCCAGAGATGCTTCCTAAGCATAATAATAAATTTGAATAGAACATAGATCACAGCGCTCAACTAACTTTCAGTTGAGACACTAAAACTTTATTTATAGATATATACAGCACGAACTTGGAGTAACGCCAACCGTACTTGCTATATATGGCTGCTTTTCATTATTAGATTTGAAGACTGTAGAATAGATACAGAAATAAGATCAAAATTCACGCTCTAGAAACAAGATTTAGAGTAGAAATCGACCGGATTCAGTAATGGAATCTTGAACTGTTCCCTCTTTCTCGTTAGAGCAATGAACTTCTCGGAAGATACTGATGAATTTACTAGGTAGAACACATCTTCGGTAATGTGTGATTCAAAGCCGGTTGGGAAATAGATTCACAATCTAGAAATTTTGTCCAATGACTATGCTCCTCAAAAACATCAAAATGTTTGATGCTGATTGAAAATCAAACCTAAGAAGAAAAGTTCACTCCTGCTTTTAAGCACTGTTTAATTAAAGAAGTATCCGAATTTGACTTTGGTTTAGGGACATTTCACAGCACATTAGAATTCAGTTGTGGCTATGAATAAACTAGAACTGGAAAAGAAAGACTTGGTCAAAACCCCTCATTTAAAAAAACAGTTGGGATAAGAAACGCGCAGGATTTCTAAACAAAAAGGGTTTGTTTAGTTCAGTCAGAGTTCAATTGTGAGAGAAGCGGGCTACTCGAGCCAAAATGACGTGCGTCTGAGAGACGATGCAATTCGAGTCAGACGATTTACAGGCATGAGATGTCGTGGATGTATGTGAGCTGATGTGTATCTCAGGAACGGTGTGAATAGGCGAGAATCGAAGCGTTACTGAAAAGGGAATTTAGGAGAAATAACTTGCATCAAAATGAACTACAGTAAAATGAAGTGTAATTTTTAAACTTGGGTCTTAAAGAAATCTTTACATTTCTCTCAATTTAGGATGGAAACAAAAAACAAAGCATTCATGCAATCCTGAGAAATAGTAGTTTTCTTTTAATTATATTCGAAAATGATCTTATTCGTGTCCCGCCTCCTTGAACTCGATTCCGCAGGCAAGCGATAACCCAGGCTGTTCATTACGGCGCTGGTGAGATCTTGGTCAATTCCTTGAATTTCTCCTTTGAAGTGTGCTTTGAGTTGGTGTAGAGTTGTAGGCTTTTCCCGGTAGACTTTTCAATTTAAGGAGTTCATCCTGGAAAACTTATAAATTTACAAAATTTCGAAGCTGTAATCAAGGTTAAAATCCTGTGAATTAGACTAGATCTTTACAACCATAAGTTACAAGAAAGCATGGAGCAATTTTGAAGAAGGTCATTATTTCTCTTCAATCGTACGCCTGAACTTACAGAAAAACACAGTCGATTTCTGTAAAATCATGATTTAAACACGATGAAACAACATTCCGGCAACATGACACAAATGTAAATCAATTACAATTTGAAGGGAAATGAATTAAAACATTTTTTTGGGAAAATACTACCATGACTTTTATCACTGGACATACATGTGTCTACTCCAGCATGTATCGCTACGGCAAAAATGAAAATCGTATTTGGTAGGAGCGAAAAAAGTGCAGTCGCTGTGAAAAAAAATTTCCACACAAATGTTCAATATAATATCTAAATCCTCCAGAATGTTTTGAAAAACCCGTGTCTACTTCACTCGTTCTCAGTTGTCATCGTCATCCATGGCGTCGAATGTTAGATGCCTTTTTTGGGATAATTGAACTTTTTCCTCATATTTTTGCATAGTTCGTGCACAGAATTTTGCACCAAAGAGCAACTATGGACAGTCTAGGTGTGGTTTGATATCATTGTCTATGTTTTACAGTAAACTCTAGTTTTTTAAGCCATTGATAGGCACGTTGTTGCTCACGCATGACGCTTAGTCTAAGAATATTTTGAGATTGTTCATTATGTCACACAGCAAACTCTAGGTTTTCAAAACACTGATTTAGCTCGTTGTTCCTGGTGCTCACACATGATGTTTAGCGTGGGTTTCCCTCAATAGGTCGAGGGCAGCCTATTGAGGGGCAAAACGTTCAGCAAGAAAAAGAAAAAAACTCACAATGTCTACAGCGTTTACCCTTGTTGTGAAAAGATTCATTTTCTAATTTTGTACCAAGGCCATCAAAAGTAATTGAAGAAAGCAAAACAAATCGTTCAAACTAACTTTTTTAAAGATTAATTTCAATGTATAATTCACGTATTTACGAAATTGAATGTGCAGGAAGAATAAATATTACGATGCGCCAATCGCAAAGGCGAAAATTATTATGCTAAAATCATTCATTATATTTTTGGCGGTAGTTTGGGAAAATACCGTCATTTCCTGATGCATTTTCTCAAACATACTATATAAAATTACGACCAAATGAAAAACTCCTTCCTTACTTAAGAGATTAGGCAGATTTTCAACTTTTGTATGTCTATAAGAATTTGTTGCATCTGGCCCAGAAATGCTGCTTGGGAACTTGAAGACGGAAGTAAAAATGACTGAAAAATAGAAAAGCAAATGGTCTGCCGTAGTTAAGAGTCTCTCACTAGAAATAACAGTCAATTATAGAGGTAATTCTTGGGACTAACATAATCAACGATGACGTTATTCGGTAAGAATAACATACTTTACTTCGAAGGCAAATTGTAAAAATAGCACGCTCTACTACAGAGACACGCGATAGGAATGACACACGCTACTACGGAGCTTCCATTAAGGATGATAACATTTCATTAAGGAACATTTAAGGATGTTTTCGACATTTCTACCTCAAAAGTGCCCCAATCTGTCAACCCCCATCGTCACATTCTTTCTCCCTTTTTTCTCCTCTCGATAAGAGAACACCCTTATTCTTCTTGAGTGACGTCATTTTTTCGCGCACTTTCTGGAACATTTCGCCACAACACACTCTACTCCGGGGGCGCATGGTACGAATGATACACTCAACTCCGGAGGCACATGGTTGGAATAACATACTCTACTACAAAGGCTTATGATTGGAATAACACCACACACTGTTGAGGCAAGGGGTTGGTATAACACAGTAGAATGGATAGGAATAACATAATCTAGAATGAAGGCACTTGACCGTGATAAAATATTCTACTGTGGCGACATTAGGTAGGAATAACACAGTCTAGCATGAATAAACTTGACAGTTATGATACAGTCTCTTAAAGAGGCACTGTAGGAATAACACTGTCTAGGACGAAGACACAAGGCAGATACTGTATAAGCCAGTCTAGCACGGAGACAAGATGCTTTTAAACTCACTGTACATACATAGGTAAGTTCGCATTTTTGGATGTACAAAAATTTTCTAAAAGATAACGTATACTATTGAAATTTCACAGATATTTTTTTCGAGTAAATATTTAAACTAGGTTTCAACGTATTTCTTATACGGAAATTAAACTTGTAATTTAGAGTTTGCTACTTTGGAATTCCTCATGAAACTTTACGAACTGTGAAATATAACTTTTTTGTCGTTATAGCCATCAGACGTACGGGTATAATTTCCACGTTTAACAATACACAGTTCAATTGTCGCTTGCTAAGTTGTTTGCTTGCTAGATTGAGTCAGTCCATCCCTACTCCCACTCTGCAAACTGCATGCCTGAATGCCACATTATGAAACCACGTTTTTCCAATTTCAATTCATTTATTCCGATCAAAATTATTTTCAATGCCTTCTGGCATGAAAATACAGATATGGAGAGACAAAAAGCAGAAACGCATTTAATTTCTTAGGTAAAAAAACTCACTTATAAATTTTGAATCTTAGAAAATTCTAATTTTTGTGCTAGTAAACGAAACCATCAAACTTCACTCTCCGCCAAAAGTTCCAGTAGGAACAGGTTACTCGAGCAACAGGTCTCAAGTAACCAGCTGAGAGCAGAAAATCGTGCCCGCGCATTGCAATACAAGAATGAGCCACAGAACCCTTCCTCAAGCAACGTCAGCTCACCTACCTCATCGACAAGAAAATGTTTTTAAGATGAATTTCTGTACTTCGAGATGGCTATGCTCTGAAGTGTTCGTCTTTGAAGGTGTTAATAGTTTCAAGACAAATTTAGTTATGTACACTAACTGAAATCTTATAAATGCGAAATTCTGAGTAATACGCTTACCTGTAATCTCTTTTGGTTGTAAAAGCGTTTTTGTTTTATTTTTGTTTTGTAAATTCCTACCCAATCTGAAGTAGTTCGGAGTTTAGTTGCGTAAGTGGTTTAATTCTTTTGTAGTAATGATCGTATTTTGTATAGCACAGAACTGAAGTTGAAGCTAGTTTTCCGAACGTCATTGGAGTAAAATGACCGTTTTTGTTAGCATTTTCTTTTTCTCAAATTTTTGGTGAACAGGCGTCATGAGCAAAGTGTATATCAAGCCATAGTGAACAAATTATTATTTTTGTGAACAAAAATGAGTTTCATGATTTGCTTATTGCTCACTAAAAAATTTTTGGGGGTTATTGCTAAATAAACTTTGCACATTTTGAGAAGAAAAAGGTCATTTTGACAACCCTGCTGCAACGAGAAGATTGCTTACGAATGTTTAATGAAATTCTACTTACCAAGTACATATTCGTGTACTGAATTTATGTGAAACATTTTCAGCGGCAACTAAACTGGAACAGATGTTTCTCTAAGAATGCTCAAAACGCTGTTCTTTTCCTTGCAAGTAGCTCCAGTGTCAAGAGCCTAAGAAACTAATGTCAGGCTTGAATTGAATAAATGACCACAAGCCTAACAAATTATTGTTTGGCTCGATATAAACCAACAAATGAACACGATCCCAACAAGTTATTGTTCACATTGTGGTATAAAATCCGTAAATAGTTTTAAAGTAGCACTGTCGGGTACACATGACCGGCACACCCACCTGACACGCCTACCTGAACATGCGCAACCGACTTTACGGTGCATAAGTTCCTAGAATCAGGCTTTCTGTAAATTGGATTATTCTGTAGCGTGCGACGCGGCTGTTCCAATGCTGATACGGCGAGCGGCCTCCTGCACAGGATATTCATATTCCTCCATACGAGCATATGTGTGCTCATAGCTGCATGCTCCAGCATGCATAGTTATGTTTGGCCCGTGTTCTTAGCCAAAACCAATTTGGATGAAAGGTAACTTGCCGCCTCTTGGCTGTCGATCTAAAGCAAGGAGCTCTGGTCACCTTCAGTGCAGAGGGCACAAAGTTAAACTTATGGTGTTATATTTCAAAGACTGGAGAAAGTTCGAAGCCCAACACTTGAAAATGCACAAATGATGACTGAGCCGAAAATACGTTCTACGGAAAGAGAATGTAAAATACATGTGTGTGAACACTTGTATATATATCGAATGCGATGTGAGTCTCTCTGAGCTTTGGGTACTCAATAAAAAAATGTTGCGTTTTTAGATTTGACTACTGAAACTGCAAGTATGTTTTTCGGGTTTACAAGTCACTCATATACTGATTATTAGATATATCCCTGAGCCGTCTTTAACCCTTTCATCCACGAATTAGAAAGTTTTTCATTGAAAGAAATTGAGAAGAAGTACTTTAAAAATATTTACTCTGAACGTTTCGAGGCTAGGCTCATTCGCAACAAAAGTCAGCAATTAAAATGATAAACAAGTCAGTACACCCAAAACTACAGAAGCACAGAATATTAGCAAGAAAAACAAACAAATAAACAAACAAACAAAAAGTATAATAAAAATAGTAATTTATCGGTTGACTATTTTCAGAGGGTATGCACTCTGCATTTCGTTGAGAGATGGTTTGAGTTTATGAATGAATAACGACTCTAAAATACGTAGGTCTATGTTGGCGGTACATGTATCTAATATTTTAAATTTGCTAATGTCAATAATCTGTTCACAGGAATCATTGCTGCAATGTTGTCTGATACTAGAATGAGTAGGAGAGGTAAGCAAGCGACCAGTACAATGACTCCGACCTGCATGTTCAGCAACCCTGACGTAAAGTGCTCGGTGGGTGGAACCCACATACTGCGATGCGCAATGCGCACAACTGAAATTATAGACAAGGGAAGATCGCATGCCGGTCGGGAGCACATCTTTAAATCTGAAAAATAATCCAATGGTACGCTTGTAACCAAAATAACACGAAAGGAAATTTCCGGAAAAATTTTAGTCAAAAGCATTAAAAGGTCTTTTCTCAACTTTTCCGATTGATATCCAAAATATGGCAACACACAATAATTAAAGTTCAGAGCTTGAACACGAGATTTCGAGATAAATTTATCATTCAGGAACTTATTAATGGCACGAAAAATAACAAAATGTGGATACCCATTGGTTGTCAAATAAGACTGCAAAAAAGTAAATCCTTCATGAAGGTCAGTGTAGTTTGAACAAATATTATAGGCGCTCGAAACGTTCTAGGCTCGAAACGTTCAGAGTAAATGTTTTTAAAATACTTCTTCCCCATTTCTTTCATTGTAAATTTGCTTCGCAAAAAAGATTTTCCTATGAAAGTTTTTCATTCTTAGATAAAACCCTTCAAAACATTTTCTGTCAGTTCGACTGGCAAGATATTGCTCATGCTTTGAGAGTCGGAATTGATTGTAGTAAAAACTATCTGTTTTAGCGCAAAAAACTGTGGCGTACAAAATCAATTAGAAAAGGAGCGCAAAAAACACGAATTCACTGTAGAAAAAATCGGATGAGCATTGATTTGATTTTTCAACGCAAGTTTTACTTCCAGAACAAAGGCTTAAGGGGGACATCCCAGTGGTTTTAAAATTTTAATCCGATTGATCTGAAATGTAGCGAGTGTATTTATTTTTTGAAAAGAAGCATGTTTTACTGATGTAACTTTTACGGTTTTGGTCTTAGTGTTTTTGAAAAAATTGAAATAATGGTTTTTTAGTCCATTTTTAGGGATATTTCAAAACAGTAGACTTCAATGAGTTTTTATGCTTGAACAAATTCAAAAACAGCTTTGAAATCCTCGTAACATTTAAAGGAAACTAAAAGATCCGAAGGTCCTGTTCTCTTTTTCGTTTTCTTTTTATATGCGATTTTCGATCTCTAACTAAAATGTACCAAATTTTAATTTGAACTGTGATAAAAAAATAAAGTACACAAATTTGGAAATCGGGATCTTTTAAAATCACTGACTTCTATTCTTTTTTCGGTTGGAAATGACATTTTTATGTAAATATAAAAATAAATTAATGTTGTGGTAAAATGGAATATAATGGATTTTTCTTACTTGAATGCTGTATTTATTTTGTAATATCATCGACAAATAATATGTATGCATAATTTCATTCCGTCACTGTGAATTGCATATCAGGTGTACAAATTGTATATAAATAAAATAAACATTTTTCTTGTGAACTGTGATAAAAGAAATGGAATGTACAAATTGAGAAATCGGAATTTTTTAGTTTGTTAGAAATGTTCCAAGGATTCATAAACTGTCTTATTTTTTCACTCACTGACTTTCATTTTTTCTTATGTTGAAAATGAGGTTTTTGCCTTCTGGGTAAAAACCTCATTTCCAACATAAGAAAAAATATGGACATTTTTTAACTTGAATGCTGTGTTCATGTTGTAATATCATCTACAAATACTATGCCCTCATAATTTCATATCAACGCTGTGAATTGCATGTTATACATGTATGAATTATTTAAAAAAATCTACTTATATTCATTTCTTGAGGAATGGTAAATTTTTATTTCTAGACTGATTCTTCTGAAATGAATCATTATAAGTAATTTTTTTTAAGGAACACTATTTGTTCGCGTCATTTTTTCGATTTTGGTCTTAGTTTTGAGAAAATGGAAAAATGTTTGTTTTTTATGTCATTTCATCCGATATTTCAAATGAGTCCAAGTCGATGAGTTTTCATGCTACAACAAAACCATAGACAGTTTTGGAATCCTTGGAACATTAATAACAAAGTAAGAAGCCAGATTTATTTTTTCGTTTTTTCATATACGGGGTCCAAAGTTCATGATTTTTGGTCCCCTTACAGCCATCTTGGGTGTGTGTGGGAGGGGTTCTAGTGCCCGTAGCACCATCAAATTTTAGGACACAATAGCCCACCACCCAAGGATCCTTTCCAAACAAAAAAATGGTCAGTTGAGCCCGAAAATCCCTGGGCTGTCCCCCTAATAAGCTATCTAATCCTATGGTTTATTTTAGGCTGTCACTCTGATTGATTTTTTTACAAGACGTCCGAAGATGTACAAAAATCATGTAAAACTGAAGATATCATCATTAGACCTACTTTATCAAATTAATACACGCCTTTTATATGACCATTAATTATTGTGATTGGCTTACTAATTATAGCGATATGATCATCAATTATTATTGCATCAGAAAACTAGCAAAACGCAAATGAGACATGATCATGCGTCTCAATTACACGAAAAACAGATTTACTTACAGATGAAAAAATCAGTAATTACTCACCATGAAGCCGAATTAAGGAAATCCTCGTCCAT
>JACJUY010005711.1:0-57425 GCA_014220935.1 Platorchestia sp. MABIK | reverse complement strand
AGCCACCTTCTATATCGTATTCCCGCGTACTGTAATGTTTAAGACGAAATGAAATTCTATTTCATACAGTACAGATTACGGCTTCTATTAAGGTTTTCAAGATACAAAGGAAAGTAAAGCCCTTAACAACTTCGTGTAAAATTCATTGCTGGTTCCGTGGTGGGCAATTTCTAAAAGGCCTTCGGCTCTAATTTTTTAAAATTCAATACACTGCCACCCTTAGCGTACAACACATTGATAATGCAAATAAAAGTCATTGCATTTATAGAAGCACTACTAGTATAAATCCTCATGCTCTCTTCATCTAGTTACTGTCCGAAACGGATTATTCGATTAACCGTATATTCCATCAACAAATGAAATCTATGGCCAGAGAACTGCATTAGAGATAAATATAAATACTCTTCTGTCGTATTTTTATCACTGTAGAAAAGTGTACGTATTTTGAAATATATCCTTTCAGGTGTTCTATCTATGGAAATTGGCGCCCCAATTAAGGAGGAAGTTTTGGAGTCCCGAGTTGAAGATTAAGTGGCCTTTTTTTGTTGAAAAACTCGTAGAATTAGTTTTTTGTTTTGTTACAGACCATGTTTTCTGGTTCTTTGCTGTTGTTTTTAAATAAATGTTCATTTTTCAACTTTCAATCTTTTCATGACCTTTTTTCCAATTTTGCTAACTCTACGCGCAGAGTGAAGGGATATACCTTGTTCGTAAATTCCTTATCCCCTTATTTCCATACTAAATGGAGCCTCACTAATTCCTCTCTTGAGAACACCTGTGAAGTGATTAGAGAATCTTTAACTAACTTACAATTCTATTTCTAATTTTTTAAGATGCATGTTCCCAAAACCTCTAAGCTCAGCTCATGGGATGATTTTTAGAAACATTCCAAAAACATTCCAATTGAAAATTTCATAATATACAAATAAAACAAAGTTTAATCCGCATTTGAATTTAAAAGCTGTAAAATTATCCGCCCAGGACGCTAAGTGGCATCCTTTCTACAAAAATATAATTATACTTTTCCTGTCACGCTTCCCTTACGGTCTCACATCTCATAATCAGGCAGTTGAGAATTTTCTCTTTAGACAAGCGATTACAGAAGCATCACACGGTTGATTCTATTATTGTACACTGCTATTGCGCTCATCGGTGTTCGAAATTCCCGTACGATATTCGTGTGGCAAAACCGCGTTTTATGTTTTCTGCCTTCCGCTAATCACAATGCGTTACATCTCTATCGAAAATCTTGCTTGAGAATAGAATCTCCTCACAGAAGATGAAGAAGGGTAAGAAACCAACAATAATGAGAAATTAGAAAAGTTAAGGTTATGTTTCCATAATCACAACAGAAGTGTTCACTAGAGAGGAAGGAGAAAGGTACTATTTAATATGGAATTAAAGAAACCGTGAATCTATGCGAACAGTGTGCCTTCATACAGTATGCATAGCAGCAGCAGAATTGACGATATTATGAAATAAGATAAAATTTTAAGAAAAAAGTAATAGGTACTGGAGAAAGAATAGAAGTAAGCCGATTAAAAATGATCAGTTACAAATCAACAAGCGTATTCTATTTCAGCAAAATGAAGACCAGCCTAAATATCAGCTCAAAACTTTGTCTCCATCATCACAGATACATCTTTTAAAAATGAAAGCCAATTTTCACAGACACAACAGTTGTATCCCCTTGAAGGAAACGGAAACACCGGCTGATCCTATTTCAACACTAAGTAAAAGCTACGTGATCTCATGCCAGGTAAATGTTTCGGAACGCTTCACAAGATAGAATTAAACAACGAAAAACTGTAGACTGCATGAGATAACGTATTCACAGTAGCTGAAAAGCTAAATATTTTTCAATGATCTATCAGACAAATGAATAACTGATACTGTTACGAAAGCAGTAGCTAGAACAAACTTAAGTTAAATAAGATGCTGAAGTTACGAGAGCCAAAATGATAAAACGAAAGCGACAATTATGTAATGCAAAAAGGAACTAATCAAACTTTAAAGTTTGAATCCATGCCGGTTATATTCATACACATTTTAACAGGTTCCAGAACTGCAATAGAAATTCAAGGCTGCGGGGCAAGGCAATACTGCAGCAAAACTTTGTGAGCATGGCTCTCAGCTCCTCAGACTCCTGCATTCCCAGGAGTACAGGCGGACTTTGGTCACTCACTTCCATTACAGACCGTCAGTTTTGCACGGCTATCAAACAGCTCCCCTCGACCCGCCCCTCTCCACCATATTTTTATTTAGGCTACTAACGCATTCACTCGGCCATTCAAAGGAATGGGCGCTCGAATAGACGGAAGCACTTTAAAGTGACCGTCGCTGGGGAACGGCTCCCTATTCAAAAAGGGAGTCCGATCGGTGATGAATGTGGAGCCGGAACTCGGAGGATAAAAAGGCGCTCGCCAGACTGGACAAAGTAACTCGAGCATTCAAAATGAACTAGGAGCAAAAAACTGGCAACAGGGTTTAAAATGTCACCAGTATTGATTGCTCGTCATCTACAGGAGTTCCGAAATTCGGTTGGTGGAAATTCAAGACAAACTTGAAACAAGGATGTCTAAGTGTTAAGAACAAGATTTGTTGTGTACTTGTGAGATGACTCTTACCGTTCATTTCTATTTATCACATTAGCTAAGGTGCTATTTATAACACGCACGAAGGCTCTAAATTCAAATGAATGTCGTAGTATTAAAAATACTTCGATACAAAGTGAGAAACAGTAACCAACTTTTGCAACTGTTTATGGCTGAAATATTGGTATTTTTTAGCATTTTCATGAGCCTTTGTGCTGAACATTGTTCTTATTTGTACGAACAACTTTTTTACACATGTCTTCATAAATTATTCAACCCCTAAAGAATCGAAGTTCCTTAGCATTTGCATCAATTATATTTTGATCGGTTATTATAGGAGAAAATGATGGTCCCATTATTCTGATGGACTCAAAAATCTAGAATTTAGAGTTTCTACTATCTACTTAAATTTGGTGTTGCTGAAGTTTTAAATTTTAAAATGTTTGAGAGCACCGCACAAAATATCATCCCCTTCTGAAAGAATCTTATAACTCAGGGCTCCCAACGTAAACAAGAGAGAAAACTCCTGCATTATTTGTCAAACTTAAAGGTTTGAATGATTTCGATTAGGCCTAAAATGAAAACTCGAGTCTTAATTTATTTCTGTCAGACACAAAAAAAAACAGTCGGAATACTGTTGCCAAAAAATATGCTTTGAAAGATTGAGTAGTTATCAATTGCGTTTCGTAGAATGAACGAAAGCATTATCGATGATGGTACGATTCATAACAGCATTCCAAACTACATCAAATTACAAACACAAGTCGCTGTTTAGTGCCAACACTCTAGCGCAGGAGCCCTTTATTTCAATGGCCTGACTTATGAGCATACTGTTCCTATCGCTCTTTGCCCGACGTTCGAGCCTGCTGTTCCTATCGCTCTTTGCCTGACGCATAAGCCTACTGTTCCTACCGCTCTTTGCCTGACGTACGAGCCTACTGTTCCTATCGCTCTTTGCCTGACGTACGAGCCTACTGTTCCTATCGCTCTTTGCCTGACGTACGAGCCTACTGTTCCTATCGCTCTTTGCCTGACGCATAAGCCTACTGTTCCTACCGCTCTTTGCCTGACGTACGAGCCTACTGTTCCTATCGCTCTTTGCCTGACGTACGAGTCTACTGTTCCTATCTCTCTTTGCCTGACGCATAAGCCTACTGTTCCTCTCGCTCTTTACCTGACGCATAAGCCTACTGTTTCTATCGCTCTTTGCCTGACGCATAAGCCTACTGTTTCTATCGCTCTTTGCCTGACGCATAAGCCTACTGTTCCTATCGCTCTTTGCCTGACGTACGAGCCTACTGTTCCTATCGCTCTTTGCCTGACGTATAAGCCTACTGTTTCTATCGCTCTTTGCCTGACGCATAAGCCTACTGTTCCTTTCGCTCTTTGCCTGACGTACGAGCCTACTGTTCCTATCGCTCTTTGCTTGACGCATAAGCCTACTGTTCCTATCGCTCTTTACCTGACGCATAAGCCTACTGTTCCTATCGCTCTTTACCTGACGCATAAGCCTACTGTTTCTATCGCTCTTTGCCTGACGCATAAGCCTACCGTTTCTATCGCTCTTTGCCTGACGCATAAGCCTACTGTTCCTACCGCTCTTTGCCTGACGTACGAGCCTACTGTTCCTATCGCTCTTTGCCTGACGCATAAGCCTACTGTTTCTATCGCTCTTTGCCTGACGCATAAGCCTACTGTTCCTATCGCTCTTTGCCTGACGTACGAGCCTACTGTTCCTATCGCTCTTTGCCTGACGCATNCTACTGTTCCTATCGCTCTTTGCCTGACGTACGAGCCTACTGTTCCTATCGCTCTTTGCCTGACGTACGAGCCTACTGTTCCTATCGCTCCATGCCTGACGTACGAGCCTACTGTTCCTACCGCTCTTTGCCTGACGTACGAGCCAACTGTTCCTATCGCTCCATGCCTGACGTACGAGCCTACTGTTCCTACCGCTCTTTGCCTGACGTACGAGCTAACTGTTCCTATCGCTCCATGCCTGACGTACGAGCCTACTGTTCCTATCGCCCCTGCCTGACGTACGAGCTCCCTCTTATGGACCTACGGTCCACAAAGCGCCCGACAATATCTTCGAGTTTCCGCTGCAGGAACCTAGGGCCCGGCAAAACTCATCTCGTCCGGAAAAATCCAATAGAGCTCTGAAGTGAAGGCGCAGACCTTCCAAAATATTCATACGTGAAAAAGTTAGATCTACTGGAAATTGCATTCTCAAAATTTCATCGCCCTGAAAATCAGAAAATAAAACACCAATAGTTTTTCGAACGAGGTCCCCATCCAGCGGAAAATTTAAATTGAGTTCCTTTTCTACTCAATTTAATGCCAAATTATCAGTGGCCAGTTTTTTTAGTTTAATTCTAAAAATATCACTAACCGGAAATAAAATTTCATGGGATCTTCTCGCGTGGGAAGAACTAGAACTCAGAAACACGCGCTTAAATCCGCGACCCCGTCCTTGATGATTTCGATGAATTATTCGGTAGCCCATTAACTGTACCAATCTAAAAAACGTAACATTAAGGTAGTCTGTGGTTAATCACATTTGCACGCCCAGGAGAAATAAAGTGATCCCATTGATTTTTGAGAAGTGAGGGAACGGAACGCAGCCGATTTCCCAAAATTTATTTGGTTAAGAACGGGTCTTGATAGACGCATCGAGCAACGTGACAGGACAATGCTCGCATAAAAGAAAGGACTTTTATAGAGCTGACCTAGCTGAAGCAAACTGTGTTGCGGAATAAAAAATTGCACCTAAGAATTCCAAACCGAGTTTTCTCTCTTCGGTAATTTTTTCACTCTTTTAAAGGTGAACAGGAAACAAAGCTCACTTCACCAGAGAACGTAAAATAGTGAAAATAATTTCTTGTCGCATGATGGCCGCGAGTCGGCAATCTCACCAGCAGTGATAAGAGACATGAAATGTCATTTCACTGACAGAAAACTAAGAAACTTTATTTACTCAGCCCGGCTGGGGATTTTGCAGCGATTCGCCAAGAATATCCCGAAGAAAATGAAACTCCCTTCGAAAAAAACATCAATAGGATCAGGAAGTATGATAGCAGCTCATGATTCCGACAGAGAGGGCTGAATTTTCAAAATAGCGCTAAAAGATTAAATCAGATTAGATGTTAGTTTAAGTCTCCTGAACAGCAACAAAGGCAATCCAAAAAGAGGAAGGAACCATGGAGATAAGGGAACGCGGAATCAATACACAAAGTGCATAGAAACAGTAAAATGAGAAAGATGTTCATGAAACAAAAAAAAGTTGAAGAAGAAAGTAGTAGGTACTGAAAACGAGGCAGCAGTGAATCGAAAAATATAGTCCTTAACATAATAAAAAACATTTTATTTAAACAATAAGAACTACTTGACTGCCAGCTAGGGACCTTACACTTTTTCCCTGAGTACTAATTCCCGTGAAGGTAATAGTTGTTTCCCGCTGAGGGGAGATAGCGCTACAAAATGGGAAAGGTAGAAAATAAGTTAGTTTGAACTTCCCAAACCACAACGAAGGTTTGAGAGGAAAGATTAAGGTTCCATTTTGTACTGAGTTAATGGAATGCGGAATCTCAACTCGTGAGTTCCCACTCAACTTGCCACTCCTGCGCCTAGAAGCAGAAAATGAGGAAGGAACTTTATGAAGCAAAATAAAAGTTGGAGAAGAAACTAATAGGTGGTGCACATATAATGAATGAGAACACTATCTTCTGAATTTTTTACTACAGATGGTGCTTAAAATCATGTTATGAACAAAATTAGCGAGACTATGTAACCGCTCTTCCTTTCAGTTCAATTTGACGGGCAATAAAACGGGAGAACGTTTTTTTCATTCATTTTGGAAAAGAAATTGATCAATCTCATTTACAACTTCTGCATCAACATGCCGTCACTGATCAAAAAAAATATTACACCATCACATCAATGTGAGTACATTTCACGTGAGCGTTATAATTCGCCATATACACCCCACAGGGAAAAGCTAACAAATGTTGGCACAAACAGCACAGCTTCTGAAATGACGCAGTGGTAGTAAAACAAATGCAAGCCCACCATCATTTGTCAGCTTCATCGCAAGAAAATTAAGAATGCAAAGCTCATTCCACGAGCGCTGGCACCGTTGTGTTCAGAGCTCGTATGAATTTTGCCTTAAATTAACTGAGGAAAATTATTCTGCAGCAGCGCGAGTCTCGTTCTCGACACAGACATCAAAGCGACGGCATTAAAAAGAGCGCGTAATTAAAGAGCTTGTTTTAAATTCGCGAGACTGGGAAACATTGCGCGAGGGAGACGAGCTCGCTTTTGAATGGTGCAACTAGCGGGCTCTGTGTTGGCCAAATGATGCTCGAGTTGAACATTCGCATTGCGCAAACTGCGGCGGCTTTTGTCGACGCTTGCGAACAATTAATGACATGAGACAAAAATATAAGCTTTACTAAAGCTTTAATGAAAGTTGAGCTAAAATGATTTACATGAGCAGATGGACGCATTTTGAGGGACTGGACTTAAAGTTTATTCTAATATGAAGATCTCAGCTATAATAGAGTTCTAGTTTTTGAAAATTAAATTCCGGAATGATGTGCAGCCACACCGACGTTTTGGAAAGTTCAAGAGTACTCAAGTGCAAGTATTTCAAAACTCCAATTTCTCAAAAATTCAGCACATCGTTTAAAATTTTCATCCAACAAACTTAACGAATTTTTATTTGTTCATTACATTACTTGCCAATACCTCTCAGATTTCTGACACAAGGTTTGAAAAAAATTCTTTTAGTTTGAACATTGCTTAACCGAATTGATTCACGAGTTCATTGGACACTACAGGCAAACGTTTTGAATTTTCCATCTATTTGTGCTCGAGACGAATGTCGCTCGTAGTTAGTGAGCGCAACAAACGTAATTGATATCTGCACGTGAGTCCCATGATCAAACTTACGAGTTTAATCAATTGAAAGTTTATAGTGACAAAAAATTAGAATTCAAAATACTTGGGAGCGTTCCAAAAATATTAACCCGAACAAAAATTAGACAAATTCTCTATACATGAAACAAAATATAACCGAGTGAATCAACAAGTACGATTTAATATCTTTTTTGTTCTTTATCGTGTTTTAATAAATGTATTTAGATTTGGTAGACAAACACCTCCCTGAAACGAGTAAGCCGCCAACATGTGTAGCAATTAAAGGATTAGCTCGCAGACCTACCTTAAAACTAACAAAAATTCGAATTATGGTTTTCGCTGACCAACCACAGAGTCAACACTCGATTGCGAACGTGTAATATTAAAAACACAGCACGTAATAGTTTTCTCTTACACAAAATAACAAGAAAATTATTATTAATTGCATAACTTGAAATAGGCTACAACAAAATTCTAAAAATTTTTGCTCAAGAATTGAAATCTGTGTCGGAGTCTTTCAATATGCGGTCCCAGTAGCACGGTTGAGCACTGGCAACCAGAGAGGTCGCTGGCAAATTTGTTCAAGTTTACGACGCAGCTCATCATTTCAATCGAGAAACGTTACCAAGGAGCGAAACTCGAGCAGCAGACGCCCGGGTGACGGGAGCAGCCGAGAGCGGTCGCGTCCAGGGAGGAGACCGAGTTCTGCGCTCACTGGCATCCCCATAGCAACGCCCTCTCGAGTGTCGTATCCCTCTCCTCACACGCCCCACCACTCGATTCTGTTTTGTTCAGCTCTGCGTACCATCCAATTAATGAGCTCAGTTGGTTTAGACGTACCCAACATCATACTAAAAAATTCTATATTTTTGATGGTATTACCTCCCTCGATGTAGGAATAAAAATTATTGATGCACTAGGAAATAAAAGTTGGTCTTCTATTAAATTTAATTTCAAAGTCGTATAATACATATCCCAACACAAACGTCTACATGCCCGTCTTACACTTGAACGATAAATATAAAAGTAATGAATAAAGTAATTACCATTGAAAGAAATGTGTTTTCCGCCAGCGTTGGGATATCTTACAGTTTTTATTCTTATTTTATCATACGAAGACGATGTTTCAGCAACTGGTCTTCATCTTTTTCAACACGTTCGTTTCTACTCAATTTTTGGCCGTTTATTGTAAGCTATTTCCTCAATACAGTGACCCGTTCCACACGATATGTACTAGCCCAGCCTCGCGCTGCGCGGTCGCAACATCGCAGGCAAATTCATTTTATTGTGCGAACCAGGAAGACGCGCTCTGCTTTTCCAGTGAGCTTGCATCTTCATCGAGAGGCATTTCGCGCTGTATTTTAGCAAAGGCAGAGACTCGAAGGCTCGTAACTCAGGGCCCGGATGGAATCATCGGAGCAGAAGCGGCCGTCATTAATATCTGCACGGCGGAGGCAGGCGCTGCATGATGAATGAACGCACCTAATGCACTTCTCACGGAGCGGCCTCCAGTCCCGCATCTTTCATTGTTCTCGTTCGCGATCGGAGAACACGTAGCACGTAACACGGAGATGCGCTTTAAAATGTAGATGGAATTGTTGTGTCGACTGCTCCACTGACATTCGCTAGTGAAATCGTAATTTCCAAACTCGCAGGGGGGCATGTACGAGTACAAGATTCTAAGAAATTATGCAGTTTTTAATAGATGTTTTGTCTAGCTTTGATGAGATTTGACAGAGGAAACCTTTTGGTAATTTTATTTCTTAGCTTGAACCTTGTTAAAAAAAAATTTAGAATGTAAGTCACAATCAAGTCATCCTCGTCGTGTTAGCCAGAACCACAACATCGTATTTTGCTCACATACAGCAACGGTTTTTGCACGAAGAAAAACTAGTGTATAAAGAAATGCTTCATCGAAATGAGACAGAGGAAAACAAAAAAATAAGCCAAGGCAGATTCTTGCAAACATTTGCCTGCACTAATACGGAAATGTACCAAGCTATAGTAAGAATATTTCGCTCCGAAAACCAAATCCAGAAACAATACAATTTCTCGGCACTTCTTTTAAATGAGCATCATGCTCTTGCGCCTCCTCAATTTCAACGGTAAATATGGACAGCTCTGAGCAAGCATTTGACCGTAAAAATTAATGCAATTAAACCTGTTCAATTTCCGTAGCGCACAGCAACAGGAGGTGAAGGCAATAACACGCGTTATGAAGCCATAATTCTCCGTCGAATGAATTGCAGGCGCTACCGCGCAATGCACACACACGGGCAATAAAGTTTGAGCAGTAAGGCAATAAAGGATTCAAACAGATGTTGCTAGCTGCAGTTATGGCTGTAGTCCGTCATGCTTTTGGACGATATCATCCGAATTTACAAAATATCAAAACTGAGCAGAAGCGACGTAAACGCTCGTGAAAATAAATTTTCCTAAGCGGTAGTGGAGAGGTGAAATGTATTCAATCCACTTCAAGCAAAGCCGGTTACTTCTAGCATCCATGTATTTTTACAGCCCTATGATAATTAATTGAATGTAACTATTGTTCAACATCAATTATTTGTAATTAAGCTTAAAGTTTAGGGCAAACATAAGCAGGAAAAATAATTATTTTTCATAGATTATGTCACTCTGGTACACCAAATGAAAGTTTAAAAAACATTTCAAAATTCCAGAGCTGAGTTTTTTCCAGACACCAACGGAAGAGTTTTTCCACGTAACTCTTTCTAGTTCATGAAGCACTCAAATCCAGTAACTTGAACATAGAAATTTTCATAAATAACCGTAAAAATTATCCTGAGGAGTGTTAGTACGAGAGAAAGTAAAAGTAAATAAGAGTTAGCAGATTCTGTTACTCGGTAAAAATCAATACAATTTGTCATTACAGATTGCAGTGATTCATCAACCGCAACAAGACAAAAATAGTCCGAAAGTTCTTCAGTGCTATCTTATTTTCGTGGAAGACTAGATTGAATGTTAGTTTGAGCTTCCCTTACCGCTGAAAAAAGCGTTCCTCAGAGAGGAAGGAGGAAAGTCACCATATAGTATGGAGATAAGGGAACCCGGAATCTATGCAGAAAGGAAATAAAAACACTAAAGTGAGAAATAAGTCCATGAAACAAGGAAAAATTTGAAGAAGAAAGTAGTAGGTGCTGAAAAACAGGACCGACAGTGAACCGAAAAAAGTG
Source organism: Platorchestia sp. MABIK (assembly GCA_014220935.1). NCBI lineage: Eukaryota > Metazoa > Arthropoda > Malacostraca > Amphipoda > Talitridae > Platorchestia > Platorchestia sp. MABIK. The sequence continues at coordinate 46,723 of JACJUY010005711.1, read as the reverse complement.
GTCCTTAACATAACATAAACATTTTATTTCAACAAGAAAAAGGCCTACCTAACTCTCAACTCGGACTCATTTTCTTGGAAAATGTTCCACCCAAAAAACCGTTGAAAATATCGACAAACATTCAAATGTTCACTCCTACATCACTTGCCAGCTTCATCTCACTTCTCTTTACCTGACCAACACACGTTAGATAAGAACAGATTAGAAGTCGGTTTAAGAATCCCTAATCACAACAAAGGCGTTCCAAAGAGAAAAAGGAGAAAGAAATACGCCAATTAGTGTGGACTTGGGGGAACGCTGAATCGGTGCACAAGGTGCATAGAAACATTAAGTAGAGAAAGGAGTTTATGAAATGAGAAAAAAGTTGAAGAAGAAAATAGTAGGTGCTGGAAAATAGAACATGCGTGAACCGAAAAAGATAGTCCGTAACAAAACAAAAAACTTACCTTACTTCAAGAACAGTAAGGCCTCCCTAACCTTTAGCTCGGGGCTTAACACATTCTCCCTGGGAGAGCTGATTCCCTTAGCTACAATAGTTACATCCCTGTGAGGGAGACCTACACACGTTAAAAGCGCGTAAATACCAAGAAGCCGCTTGAGAATTGTTCTCTCCAAGAGCTACCAGGTCAACAAGCAATTAGTTGCTCACTTATTTGGAGAAAATCCTGAAGCGATGCTTAAGACTGAGCAGAGAGCGGCAGGCCAGAGAGCGGCAGGCCACAGAGCGCACTGAAGCGTGCCTCAGGGTATCACGCGACACCCCGCAGGTCTGGCTGCAGCAACGCTAAACTCCCCGCCCCCAGCGGGCCAATGCGACCGCATTAGTCTTTGTGGGCCTCACACTCTACACTGCAGTAGTTCTTAACCTCTTTTGGCAGTGACTCAAAATCTTTACAAAATAAAAATTTTCATTCATAATATGATTATTTTTCTGAACACAGGGTACTGTAGGGTAACGCAAACAGGTTACACAAGCCCTTAGCGGCCTAATGAAATGGCTGGGCGACCGAATTTTGGTTCGCGACACAAAGGTTAAGAACCACTGCTCTACAGGTTCTTGGATGTACGCTGCTCGAGGATGATTGAGCATAAGAGCTATTTTCTGTCAGAGAAACATAACTACTATTGGTGAGTTCTTAGTTATATCCGCTCTTGCATTGTCGGTAGAAATTGTAGCAGTATTGATTTATGACGAATTCGTGCTCTTATTTTATAACATTTTTGTGTCATTAAGTGTGAGCAATCACGCAGGACGATGTTATTCAACATTGTATAATCTAAATTTAAAACATTGTGCTTTATGTGCTGACAATCCCGTCAGGTGTCTCGGTAATTTTAATTCGGAACTGAATATCCTAACCCATTTCTTTTGAGGGCAAGAGATTTAAATTACAGACCTCGAGAGAATAGACAGAAGGTTCAAATTCAGTTGAATTCAAAGCTTAAATACTGATACGCGCGTGCTGCTGTTCATGCTACCTGACACGATGCTGACATGGGCTAAGAAGGAGTAGGGAAACGTCAGTGTACATTTTCAAAAGCTTGCAAACACCTGAACTTCTCATAGGTTCATGGAAATGTCACTCATCATTAAACCCAAAACCCTTCAATAAATTGCACTCCCGGTAAAATTTTACGATGATTCTCGATTAAAAATGGAAAACATGGAAGAGTACTCTTAAAAAGCAAAGTTCCAGGGAAACTCAAATTGAATCCTGAAACTCGGAGAAAACAAAAGAGTCACCTCACGGCAGCTTTCTTGGCCTGCAGTTTCGGTCGCTGGAAGGACAGCGACCACTCACCTGCAAATGAAACAAAATGTTAAGTCCTGAACTCCTGGAACGTGTTTGCACATTTATACCGTTTTTATTTTTTTTTAGTTTATGACTCCCAGCCACTACAAGTGGATCTCAAGAGAGCGAAGAGAAGGGACCCTGTAGTATGGACAGTAGAAAACGTTGAATCTATGCACAATTGTGCCCTGTTTCTATACCCTGCGCATAGAAACAACACGGTAGAATGGAAAAAGGAAGGAAAGACAAAGAAGTGATGGGAAAGAAGGTATGAAAATTGAAGGAGACAAAAATGGGACAAAATATAAATATTCCGAAGGCCTATCTATAACTGAGGTAACCTAACAGTATCTCCCTAAGCCAGTCAGTCCCCATAGTATGGGATAGAAAAACTGAACAACTCTAAACCTATTGCGTAACCAATGCCCCTGTGATGTTTTGCAATAATAAATTAAGTGAATTCCAAGTTCTGTCAATAAATTAGAGACAACGAATAAAGGAGCGAATTATTAAACACAGTTTTACGAGTCACCATTCTTTCAACCATAATAGCAGATTTTAAGATTCTCATTACAATAACTTCTCTTAGATCTAATTCCACCTGAAGAATCAGTCACAAACTGAAAAAAGAAGCTTTGGAATGGTTATTACTACACGAGAAAGAAAAGCGAAATCCATTGCGCAAAATACGAAATTCAGCATCAGTATCAACATTACACGCGCCGCAGTTCCGCGGCCTGTGACATCAGACAAGAAAATTTCTGCAAATTTTGGATAGCGGCGGTGAGAGCTGGAGGTCCTAGGCAGTAGGAGCGAGATAAGAGAAGCTCTAATTTAGAGCTGCGTTTCAATGGAGGCGCACAAAGGCAGCAGTCAAAGGCAAGCTTGCCCCAGGCGCCTGGCCGCCAGATAAGGCGGACTAAAGGCTTTAAATACGGCCAGCAGGCAATGCCTGGATTAGTTCGGGTAACTTCTCCCATGAGTGTTACGAGAGAACTGAGGAGAGCTTTTGGAGAGGTACTGAGGAAAGAACTGACGAGAGGTGTTAAAGACAGAATTAAGGAAAGAATTTGTGTGTACAAATAAAAGCAACGCCATCACTCCGTGTGAGAGCTATAAGAGATCTAGCAACCTTTAAAATAGTAAAAAATAAAAATAGTTGAAAACTAACATTTGAAATCATTTCAAATCTTGAAATAAGAGGGGGTATTAACGAGCTTACGACACTCAGAGACTCATACAGAAAAAAAACATTGGTGTAAAATTTATGCCTTGGATCGCTTTTGAATTAACCATGGCTCTAAAATGTTATTACTGGTATTGGCCTATGAGAGAGACACTAAATGATAGCAAGTGATGACCCTAAATGATAGCAAGTGATGATACTAAATGATAGCAAGTGATGACCCTAAATGATAGCAAGTGATGACCCTAAATGATGGCAAGTGATGACACTAAATGATAGCAAGTGATGACCCTATATGATAGCAAGTGATACTCTACTGTGGTTAGCAAGGCTATGAAAAGCACAGTAATGACTTTGAAGAAGTTTAAAGACTCAGCTAATTAGTATTATTGGTGACTATTTGTTAAAATGGCCTTGCAGTGGCCGAGTGTACAGAGCGCTTGCGTTCTATGCTTCCTGCACGGGTTCGAGCCATGTACGCAGCGGTTGGCGTGAAAAACGCTGACGCGGTAAATCAGGGTCGTTGCCTGCAGTGTGGTCACTGTCCTCAAGGAATGTTACCTGGGCACTAAACGAGAGGAAAATAAGGCCTTGAAGCTCGGGCGTGACTAGGGGCCTGGGGAACCCCTATCATGTACATTCCCTGAAAGAGTATCATGTCAATGATACTCAGCCACTCTCTACTAAAAGAGAAAAAGGCTTGGGATATACCTATTTGTTAAAATGGATTTAAATACCAGAAGGTATGTTTGTTTAAAAAAAATTTCCTAGATAAAATAAATATAACCAACATTAGCAAAATTTTGTGATAACTCTATGGAGAAAAAACTCTCCGTAAAATAAAGAGCAGAATGTACGGTAACCAACAAATTGTCATCCACAACTAATAAATAAATTTCGTGTGGAAAATTTAAGCGCCAATTTATAACAAAGTAAAAAATGCGAAGGAAAAAAATTTATTTAAAACTTTGTTTCCATGTTTAATATCCCTAAACTTTTTGAAGCTTATTGATTCAATTTGATATTTAAAGCAAAAATTTAAAATTTGGAAAGCTTCATCTTCAAACTGTAATAATTTCTCACAAATTTGGTTTCGTATTGTTACATAAATACAACAAAATGCTGTGAAAATGGATCCTTTACAATTCATTTTTAATATCTGAAGAGAAAAGTTTTCTCTTAAGAAGCAACAGCTTCAAAACTTTTAAGTACCTGAAAAAATTTAGTCCAATCCATACCGATTGCCACTGGGCTGGGTTCGTAACGGAAAATCTATGCAGATAAAATACTTATAAAAAATTCCTAAGTTTTAGAATGTTTCCACAGCCTAATGTTTGGCATACAAAGAAAATTGAAGTAGAACCATTCATAAGTTTTGTGCACGGCCAAAGTTCAAATGGAGCATTGGTTGTTTTTTCAAAAGTGAAATCATTCATAAAGAAATACCAAAAATAAATAAAATACCGCGTGCTGAGAAAACCTTAATCTAACAAAACTGTGAATGTACTTTTTTACATCAGTAAAATAAAATAACTGCCTAAATATACAGTTAGAATCTCTACTTACACAACGAACTGTCATAATATTTCAATGCACCCCTGTAGTCTAAATTACATTCTCAAACTTCCCTTGAAATGGCTCTGCCGTATAAAATATCATGGCATGACGTAGAATTTTGCCCCATGCTTCTTTGAAAGAGAGCTGTATAGCTTCAATAATTGTGCGGCAAGAAGCACAGGTCTCTAGCTACCGAATCAACGAAACGGAAAAATTCATTGGGTTGAGATCGATCGCTGAAAGGACAAAATTTTCTTACCCCAATACCTTGTAAAATGAGGTACTGAAAACATCTATGAGTCCTGTGAGGGGACTTCGTCTTGTACTTGGACATCTCTTTAGTTTATCTTATAGGAGTAGCTGTAGATAAAAATAATTTTTTTTTGTACTTGCATGAAGAATCTCCTCTGTTCTTTCGCTAGTGTGAAATTATTGTCATTGCGTGGAGGGCCAACTAGAATAGTTTTAATGGCGTTGCTTAAAATATCTAGCTGAATTTAAGTGGAATATGTTCATTGAGCCAAGTTCAATACGAATTTACTACCACAAAAAAGAGTCTCTCTCTCTCTTTCTCACCTTTTGGTTGTTGAGAATATAAGTAAACGGGAAAATACAAAAGAAAAAAACACGGCCAAAAATATGCACAGTTAAAACATTCAGCAAGAAATATTCATCATAGAACCTTTTTCATTTTAGTTATGATCATCTACTTTCTAAAAATTGCCGCAATATATTACAATAAACTTTCAAGGAAATCCTTGGGCCTTGAGTAAATGAATTTAAAATATGTACGTATGTGCACTGAAGCAAAATTTCATTAAAAAAAATGACAACAACTTTTTTCCACCGAAATGCGAGATGGTGAATTAAAAAATGCAGCTAGAGAGACTTAAATGTTGGGTGTATTTCCCGTAGCCTAAATCATTCGATTTTAATTTTTATCGTTAATCTAAGAACTTTAAAAACGCCTATGTAATGAATACCACCAACAATCTACACACCAGTGAACAATGCTATTTTTACGAGTGCTAAAAATTCCTAAAAACTTAATTTCTGAAAATTAATTTCTGAATCTGAACAACAAAACAGCAAGTCGCGCTGGAGACAGTAGTGCACTGTAGCTAAATAATTCTCTCCATATACGAGAGTGTGAAGTAAAAAAATATCTCCAAACTACAATTATTTTTACAATATAACTCATCCAAAAAAGAGGTGGTTTCTGAAAACGAACAAGAATTCTTATTTTAGAAGTACTTTCCATCATTGTCCTAACGCCTTATTTGGATTCCTGGCAGCAACTGAAATTCCTATTCTCCTCTACAATCTCATAAAATAGCAATATTCCTGCATTAAGGTCCAAGTAACTGCTACGTCATCATGTTTAACAGCAATTTCATTTGTAAAAATAGCAACATCGAATCTAAATAAGAATATTATTATTCGTAGAATGGGCAAAAAATCAATGAGTGATTGATGCAACTACAAGAATTAAAAACAAACGATTTTTCACCTTATCAGACGCAGTCAAGCGAACGCATCATATTTTGCTGAAGAAAACATTAATGTAACACTCACAATTCCCGGCAACACAAGAAGAACGGTACGGCAAAGTCATGAGGCAAGCATTGCGTCTCAATCCCAGCCAGTGGCTCTCTTTTACGACTTCGCAAATGCTGGTGGAGCCGCTCTTTGCTCTCCTCACCTCCTCTCGAGGCCGCGCTCCCGAATGGTAATGGGCCCTGAGACTCGGCCTCTCATGTTACTCTTACGGACGCCCCTCACGTGCGGCCGGTCTCCGTGCACTGGCTCATGCACCCAGCTCTAGTGCCGTAATACACACGTAATGAGAAACTGCTTTTAGATCTTCAACGAAGCAATCTTGGTCCAGTACAGTGCCATAGTGTGCAAAATTGTGGGAGAGGAAGACAATTATTGACGGTAGCTTTGCTACTGCAAATTATCAAGAAAGACTTTACTGACAGAATACGAGCACGAATATAACAGGGAAGCAATACAAATGCAAGTATGGAAAACATAATGATGAGAATGCTACCTAAGGGATGGAGAACATCTAAAAACGGCGCTAATTTTCAAAGCTATGACGGAAAGAGAAGTCGAAATTAGAAACACAACTTTTCATTAAGACTGGTGGCAACGTGACTTTTCTGTAGGTTGCTTCGTTCCCTCGGTAGGTTGTATTAATGGAGAAGTCACTCGCTTGGAAGGTAAACGAATGTTAAATAAAATACGACTAGAACTTGGTTCCAGCGTCGGCCCGTGTGAGCTTGCGTCGTGGAAACTTCCAAGTGCTTGTATGATTGAACATTAAGCAAGCTTGTGCACAAAAGAAAATTTTAGATGAAATAGGGTATAACGAAATACTCGTAATAATCGTCATATTGAGAGATAATTTGCAACTTTTGATTTCGGATATTTTTTGCGGAAACTGTAGCTGAGGCCAGCAATTACTACAGTTACTGAGTTACTACTTATTTTGGAGTCTCCGGACACGAACTACACAACGAAAAGTTATTCTATAAAATAAGAACTTCCTTGAACTGAACGTCTTTCAATTTACCATCAGAAAAAAGTTCACACGTAAATTCTCGATGGTAGAAATTAAGCTAAATTACAATCTATCGATTCATGAGATAAAAACAGAAGATATCAACACATCCGATTTCAATGGTAACTAACGAACAAAGGCAACCGAGCTATTGAAGCATTTGTTCTGTATCTCACATCAGTTACTGCTCTATAACAGTAGGCTTTGATAGTACGAGTCGATTTAAAGCGAAGAGATCACTGTCTTGCCACTGAACACCATCAAAAAAGGCTCCTGGTGCACGGTAAAGGGCCTTAAATGGACCAACTTAGGTGCTGCGTCCCGCAACTTCTGACTGAAGTGCGACAGATGGGCTACTTTTGAGCATCGAACACCTCTTTTTCTCGGCTTTTGCTAAGAGAATAGAGAGCTTGGATGTGGTAGGCCACTTTTTTGGGGTCGGTGGCAAAAGTTGAGCGATACATCACAATCCTTCATACCGGGTCAAAGCAGGTGACAAAGTTAGTAGAATGTGAGAGAGTTCTGAAAAAATAAGATTGAAAGCTCAGTAAAATTAATCACAAGAGGAAATGACAATATAAAGCAGCGGAATGCACCTTTTCGACCGCCAGTGCTTTTCTATCATGCAAACGAACCACAGATGTTCAAATTATTCAAAACAAATATGTATAGAAGCAATTGTGGTTGATGGTCTACAAAAAAGTGACGTGAAAGTCTTGAAGCAATAACATAATCAAAAAGAAATTTTGAGGAAAATTAAAGCGCAAAAGACACCCTGCACCCGCGGTTCAGAAACAGAATATTGCTCTTTGAGGTCTGCGGAGCCATCAGTTGTACAGCCAAATTTGTTGAGGGAACTTCCTTGGGTAGCTTATAAGCAATGAACCAGGAATCAATTTCCTGACCATCATTGTTAAACTCTAAATTCCGTAACATTGAGTTGAAGACTAAATAAATTACGCTTCCAAGCCGGAAAAAAAAAATTAAAAGATGATGTACAGAATCCCCTTCTCTAAGAGGGTTCAACTCACTGAAGTAGAGCCAAATACGTGAGGTGCTGCGAGTGATATATCTCTATAACTAAAATTTCGACATTATCAAAGCAGATCATAATAAATGGTAATTTTTAGATATCTCTGAAACAAACAGCATGGGTGATACCGCTTCAAAAATTTGTAAAAAATGACTCGAGGGTACCGCGTCACCAAAGGAATTTTCTACCACCCACACAAAGTCATGACCTTAAACTGCCACCATGTCACTGAGTGACTACCGCCTGTCTCGAGACATTGAAAATATTGAGAGAAAGCGGAAGCAGGAGCCAGAGAGGCGTGTACCCTCTGGGAGCTCATTACGAAAAACTGACAACTCCGTAAAAGACTTGGCGACACGCGCCTCCATTAGACGCAAACTCTGCAGTCAGCGCAGCAAAAACTGGCACAAAATTGCCGTAGCGCCAGGCTCGCCACAGAACTTGTTAGGCGGTCACTTTGCTGTGAAGGTTTGCGCAGAATTTCACGACAAAAGGCTACAACTGGGTCAGAACGCCACGAAGTAAATACCAGTTTTTATTTCTTTGAATGAAAACATAAAGAAAATGTCATAAATGTAGTGAATCTTTAAAACAAACTTTGCTAGGAAAAACCGTTGTACACCAAAACCAGATTTGAAATATTTCCCAGAAAAAGATAAAAATCATCTATGTGGTTTTTGAACCACTAGAAGCATATGGGATCACTTCCTTCAGTATTTCAAACCGAATTCGATAGCAACACGTTTACTTGACAGCGAACAGTAAACTTGAATAAGTTGGAGGAATAATTTAGGAATTTCATGTGAAGTGAAAACATTTTCATATTCAATCAAAAAACATCGCTTGAAAATGGTTGCAGCGCGTGAGCCGGTAAGAGAAAGAATAGACTTAATTTAGTCGAAACCTATGTTCACACAATTAGAATAATAATCAGTAGCCGAAAATGGTTCTATGATGGAGACTTCTTGGTGAATATTTTAATTGTGTATATTAGATTTTCCGTGTTTTTTCCTTTGACCATATTTTTTTTCTCTTGTATTTTCTCGTTTAATTTCATTCTCAACAACCAAAAGGTTATCATTTCAACGTCCTCAAAAAGCAAATTATACAAATGATGCTGCAGCTAATTGATTGAACCAACGAAAGTAATATTAATGATAAACTTCACGGAAAAGAAGGAATTGGGATATAAAATCGGAAAATAAATAGGAGAAAAAGTCAGATTTTCCAAGGCAGGGAAGTTTCAAGTACCACAAATCTAGCGTAAATTCCCACTCTCCGGCCCCTTCACTGGTTTGAAACTATACAGTCTCGAAGTAATACATGCTAAAGTTATTCAAAACGCGGGGGACATTTACCCATTCCTCTTGATGAATTGTATTATCGAAAATAACACGATGATTGGAAGGAAATTTTCTAGCGAGCATGCAAAAAAGGCGATGATTCAGCGTGATACACCAACCCAAATCTCCATGTGAAAACATGAAAATTAAGTGAAATATTTTATTGCACATAAATTTCCCATGCAACGTTACCATGAAGAGTTTCATGCTTGGCTTGTGCCTCTGCAACAACCGGCTCTAGGAGCGACCCTCGCCGTCCGTACCATCACGAGAACAAATGGGTTCAGGAATTGCTTTCTGCGATGCAGAAGCGGTCCACATGCACAGCTGTCTCGTGTAGTCCCGAAAGGCAGAACCGGTACAGCAGATTCTACGAGACTCAAGAGTTGCGTTGTGTTTCAAAGTCTTTGTGTAGATTTTGATGCACTGCACATGATTACGAATTTGAAAAAGAGAGTTGAATTATTTAAATGTAAACTAAATCATATTCAGTTCAGTGATTTGTGTATTTTTGCTCACTTTTCTAACTTGAGCCACATCCCCGAAAACAGGTGAGTGCGTGTGGGTACGGAAATAAACTTTGTTGCCTGCCGTAGAGTGACGACGATGATAATGTCAGAGCGTAGGACGAATTTCTTAATACTTTGCAGCAATATACTTGAAAAAACAATTCAGCAGACTGGAATACTTACGATGGAAAATCCATACGACGCCTCGAACGGAGTCTAATGGCCGGTACTTAGCAATGCATAAGAAAATGAAATAAAATATCTAGAAAACAAAAATCATAGTATAATTACATTCTATAAACAATGAGTTCAAACGAAAAGGTGTCAGTTACTTTCAAGTGCTGCCATAAATATTTTTTTACTTACCTTTCAACACCAAAATACTCAAGAGAAGCTGCCTCATTGCTAACTTACATTTCGTAAATAATTAATCCCTATGTGTCATTTTTAAATCCTGACGAACAGATAAATATTGAAAGATAAGTCAAACCTAGAAAACGAAAAACTAACATGAAACTAAAAAATAGTTTCAAATACCGGTCAAGGACTAGAGCTCCAGTGAGTCAGCTAACTCATAAGGTTGGATAAATTTTACCTCCTAAAAATGAAATTGTCCTGATGTCGCTCCTCTGCGACGTAAGAAATCGGTGGTCTCGTCGTACTTTACTCGTGGGTTTAATGAAGAAATGTTGAAGCTCGCGTCAGTAAAATCAAGCCTTTTATTTCTCCGACAGTCTTACCGAGAATAAATGTTGAGCAAGCACTCGCGCTACTGCGCTGCTATGGAACAAGTCTCTGGTGAGGAACTGCCTCCTTAACGAACCCAATTTTCAGGTTGTGAAGGGCCCATTGAGAAGGCTGGAGGCTCAGGTCAGCGGGACCATTTTTATCCAGTATTGGCCCAGTGTTGATAGGTTTCCAATAACCAGAGAAAGGCCCGTTCCTAACACCACACTTTTTTGCAGCCATTTCCTAAGGCCTCTTCGCGCCGCTCTGTAGGGAATTATGGCCAAAACCTGCCACTGAGAATAGAAAGATAGGTGCTGGTCTGGGCCTTTATTTGCTCGTTAACATGCGCTTCTCTGTGCGTATGGCTTCCATATTCGTTTGCTTCTGGTGTCCTTCCGAAAATAATGCGCAATATACGTCCTTTCGACAAAGCGATGTAAATTCTTTATATTACACCACATCAGAAGGAAAGCCTGAAAATTCCTCAGACAATTGGGCCAAGTAATTCAAAAACAGAAATATTTCCAACGGCCAAGTAAAAACGAGACGAAATCAACGCAATTTTCACAAAATTCTAACTGTCCCTATGACATAAACCTGCATCTCAAGGACTTGGATACAATAAATTCACAGATAGAGACGGCAGTCAACGACGGCAATCCTGATCTGTGTCTGGTCACCCTCCACCAACGGTGCGTTTATCAGTGCAGCTGTGGCCGACGGTCAGGGGGGGCTGCTCTTGAGACCATAGTGAGGGCCTCGGGCCGATTCTTTAGTTGACGTTAGGCGGCCAGCCAATATCTGGAAGGCAATTGCATTAGCTCTAGTGCTTCCTCAGACACTAGACGCTCTATAGTCCCTCTGCCTTGATAACAAGCCCTCCCGCACCTCCCTCCATTGATGAGGAGCCAAGGTGTGCATGTGTGAGAAAACTCTTTTCGAAATTTTTGAATGAATTCGAAGCATTGGAAACATGATATTGTGAATGTCCGAGATATCATACTTTGTTTCGATTGCTAAATTTAACTCAGATGACGACTTTTCCCCCTTCGTTGACTACCCAAGACGGAATACGTGCTCTCAGTAGGCATCATTTTGCATACAGCCACATGAACAAATTAACACAGAAGCTTCTTGCTTCAAGTTTATGAATTAAAGCATCAGGAAAACAAAATCAGAGACTGCTTATTAGAGCAAAATCTTACACGAATGTCATTTGCAACACATGTCACATATTATCTGAGGAGAGAATTTTATTTGTTTTAGAAGTATTATGGGAGAAAGGATAGCTAGTCACTGATTACTGGTCGCCAGTGATTATTAGAATTTCATTAGTTTCATTAGCTCAAGCAGTAGTATTTTGTGATAAATATTATCTGTAGGCACATTCACTTCTATGCTTTGAATTTGTTTCGCATTACTGCCCGTGGATGTAAAATACTGTTGGGATTAAATAGATCCAGATTTTTTTTCATTATAATACTCTAGGGGCACTCCATGCTTGAAAATCGTGTTTAACGATTTTAATATGCTTCGAACGTAGGAACAAACCGGTCACTGAGGGAATTTTTATAATGCTGCTGACTAAGCAGTAGGGACAAACTCAATTTTTACAAATACTAAATGAAAAACCAATGGAGGCCCGATCTATTTGATGTTCGTTTTCAAAATTGATCTCTTAAATAAACTGTCACTTGAGTAGAATATTGAGCTTCAGTTTAACCCGCAGCAGGAAAAATGTTAATAATCAATGAAATTAAGTCTGGTATTGCATAGATGCCATAAGAAACAGGAAATGTGAAAAAATATACTTCATTTTAACCGCTTAAAAGTTGGATCGAAAGGGTGAAGGAATGAGATAAACGTTGAAGAAAAACGTAATGTGAACCTACTGAAAAGCACAGCTGCAGTAAATCAAAAATAGGTGGTCCGTAACAACACAAAAACTTATTCTGTTTCAATAAGAAAAGGCCTACCCAATCTCAGCTCGGAATCCCACGATATCCCACTTCAAGCGCTAATTCCCAAAGATACAGTAGTTGCATCTTCCTGAGGAGAGTTCTAAGCTCTACCATAAAGTGTGACTAAAACACTAGAACATAAACGCAATGTAATCAGTCGAGCAGGAACCGATTCTTCGAATGTGTCTTTTTCATTGCATTTTCACGATGTCAATTTTTAGGTAGTACGATGTCAAATTCGGATAATCATACGGAATATTTTCATGTAAATAAGTTCTCGTGAACTATCATGACCAGAGAGTTGCATAAGAAAATTAGAACAGAACCTCGGGTATTTGAGCTACGAACATCCCGAATAGGCTGTTGAATGTTAAATAATGTAGCTCAAAACTAAAATCTTTCAGATTTCGAATAGACGTTCCTCCAGCTACATCCACTCGAAATTCTCCCGAATCCCTTCATTGGGCACAAAAACCGGCGTTCTAAGCGCCTTAAATTAAAGCCTTTTCTTCTAAGCAGCGAATTTATCGATAATTTTCAGAGCTCATTAGCCCAGAAGAAAGGGTCGACGCTGAAGAATATCGCGCTGCAATCAAGACAGCCGCGGGAGAACAATGCTGGCGCTTGCATATCGACGGCTAGCGAGGCCGCGCTGCGCAGCTCCGGGCCCACGAGCGCTCGACTCCTTTGTCTCGAGCTCCATCGAGCGACCTAACAAACTTCAAATCTTCCTCACTGGATTTCATTAGAACTTCTCACCGTATAAATATCGGAAACTTAGGGCTCTGTAGGAGACGTGGCTAGCGAGAAAAAAATAAACTCTGTGCTAAAACAAAAACGTCGCGCAACACGCAACAGGAGCTACCAACAAGAGGGATTTGTGTAATTTAACAGCCCTCACGAAGTATATCCCTAAAAACTAATTCTGTTCATTTAATACTACTAATTAGGTAGCTTCTGCAGTACAATTCTCATTTCTATAAAGTGATAGGATTAATATGATGATACGAATAACAGAAGTATTTATATATAGCAGTTTCAAACCAATATAAGTACGTGTAATACCTATGAAACCAAAATTCACGCCGAACGAATACAAATGGAAATTTATGTTATTGAATGTTTTCATTTTTAATGGAATTTCAGGCTAACACTTAAAATTCGACAAATTGATCATAGTGGTTTTCATTCAGAGTCAAATTAAGGCGATGATTCAATATTTATCATGTAGAAAATTTTTCCAATGCATGAGTTTAGACGCGCTTCATGTTTCTGGAAGAAATTTAAAACTTCAAAACAAAGTTTTACTTCTACTTTGATGACAAAGATATACTGAGACACGCAAAAGCATTGGATACATCACATTTTTATTTACATTTTTAAATAGAGTTTAACATTTTCATTACAATTTGATCAAGATTCAACATAACCCCATGCAAAAGTATTATACATGTATACACAATATCACTGCCCATTTTCTCTCCAATATCTTATCATTTATATTAATACTTCAAAGTTTTTTATGTTCCAATAATGTACAAATACTATCTTTGATCAACGATGATTGCTTACAAAAACTTCCTTCTTTGATTAAAGCTTGATATATAAGCGCTCTGCATATTTCGTCAAAAATGATTGAAAGCGAAGAGTTGCCACAAGATGTGCGTAATATGATAATCGAGCATCACAAAGAAAGAGATGGGTTCTACTACATAAACCATAAAATGAATGTACCCTTAATGCGGTCGAAAACATCATTAGAAATTTCATAAAAATCGATGCACGTGTAAACAAAGCGATTTCGATAAAATGCAGACCAAGGAAAGTCAACAGAAGTATTTCGAGGTGAATAAGTAAAAAGGCCTAGAAAGATCCTTTCATTGCAGGTGTTGAAATTCAAACGACTTCAAAGAAGCTGAGATTGATGCAGGAAAACAACATTGGCAGAGCACTCAATCGTGCTGGATTGAATTCCAGATCACGAAGAAAAGTTCCATTACTGAAGTGCAAACGTGTTACGGCCTTCCGATGGCAAAAGCAGAGAATTTTGGGAACAGTAATGAGGTCAGACAATAGCAAAGTCGAAGACTTTGGAATTGATTCTTTAACACGAGCATAGAAGAAAAAGGAACAGCCCATAACCCTCAAAATATCACACCCACATTGAAATTCGAAAATGGTTCCATCATGGAATGTGGATGCTTTCCATCGACAGGAACTGGAGACATAACATCAAATGAAGAAAAAATGAATGGTCAAAGGTAGGGGACATTTTCCTAAAATAAACATTTCAACCGGACCACTGGGACATGAACTGATTTTGTGTTTCAAGGCGCCAGTGATCCAAAATATACAATTGTCTTGAAAGATCACAAAATGCCCCGCCAGCCTTCCCACTTGGACCCAATAAAAAATTGGTAAAAACGTTTAGAAAAAGAGAAAAATTTGAAAAGGGGAAAACCATGAATAAAATATATAAAAACCTTTACGACTTCACGAAAGGAATCCGCAAAAATCGAATCACTTTTAACATTTCAGTAAGGAAGAATGAAGTCCTAGCGAATTTTCGTAAAAATCTTTCGCACATCTTTGGAATCGGCTTAATTAGACTTAGTTTAAGACTCCCTTACCACAACAAAGCTGTTTCTAAGTAGTAGGAATTAAGTATGGAATTAAGGGAACAAAATAGTATGGAATTCAAGGAGCAAGGAATCTATGCACAAGGTATATCCCAATCTCCTGCGCAATAAAACAGCTAGGTTAAAAGAAATTGACGAAACAAGATATAAGTTAAAGAATAAAATAATAGGTTGTGGGAAAAATGACAGCTGTAAAACAAAATAAAATGGTCTGTAATAAAGCCGTAGTGTATTCCAGCAAAAAAATAACTACCTAATCTTAAACTTGGGACCTCACGTCTTTCTCCTGCGAGCAGTAATTCTCATCGACACACTACATAGGTGTATTTCTTCTTGAGGGGAAAACGGCTATAAGCAGTTAAATAAAATAAAGGCTTATAATAAATATAAAATTAAAGTATCCTTTACTTAGCTCGGAGTTATTTTGAATTTTGACAAATTAAACTTAATCAACACTGACTTTTAAGATTTTCCTTTCACACACATTTACAATGTTGTATTAGAGAATGCTTACAAAATTACAACTGAAAGGGGAGTTGCATAATGAAGATATGACAAAAAAAGGCAATGCATCCATACTTTTGCGTGTCACTGTAATTGATATTCCGGTGGCGAACTTATTTCGACCGATGCTACCAACTCCTGCGTTAACTGAGTACAGAATGAGATATATGAGATATAACGCTCCTTCGTTCGTTTTAACCATGAAAGCTTCCGAGGAACAAACAACTCGTGAAGCGACATTCCAAGCCTGTAGAACTTGAAGAAGAGAATGCCTAATAAATATGGCGTACTCAGTACTTGGTAAATTGTTGTTCAATACAGTACTCTTGCACTCAATGACTGGCAGAAACGCGTCATTTTACAACCTCGCACCCTAGGTACGCAATACTTAAGCCTTCTGGGTCTAGTCACCTGCATGTATCTAAAAAAAATTCATTGGCAAGAAATCCCCTACCCACACGCTTCAGTCTTTACTACTTTTAAAGATTCTCACCCCCAACTCGCAACCTTTACGAGCTGTTGCTGACATTACGAAGTAAAAATAATTTAAACTTAAGTCATTCATTTCACTTCCTCAATCACCTTAGAACTTTGCATTGAACTGTATAAATGCTCGTGTATTTGTCAGGCGTGACATCTTACACGGCTTCTCGAGCCAGGAGACGCGAAGCTTAACTCACAGAGCTTACGTAATGGCTACACAACATGCAGATGCTCCGGAAACTGAGTGAGCAATCAATTCTTTCGGTTCCGTTTAGGTACTATTCTACCAATAAATAACAAATTAAATTTGCAGAAAATATAGCGGACTGAGTAACGATTTCATTGTAAATTAGATTTAAACGCCGTATCTGCTTGAAGAACATTTCAACTTTGGTAAAGACATCCCAAAAGGATAAAATCAAACCGCAAGGTACAAGGGCATAAACAAGTTCAGCCGTAAGCCTCGCCACGCAGAGCTTAAAAATAGAACAAATCCTTTGAAGACCGGTAAGTGCGTATGAGAAGCTGTAGGCCATTGAGTCTTGACGCATTTCATTTTCGTGAAAGTGATAAAATGCAGAAAAATGAACACGTGCACTTAAAAGAATGAAACCAATAACAATCGTTGATTGTAAGTTATTTAAAAGAGGTTGTGAATGCAGAAATGCAACGAATTAATCATAAATAAATTAAACAATGTAACTGAGTGCGAAGAAAATCATAAAGGTAAAAGGCTAAATATTCATGTACGTCAATGTCAACGTAAATAAAGGCAAAAATGTTAAACATAAATAATAAAACAAAGACACAAGTTTTTAACCCTTTAGGCCGAAATTTAAACACCAAAATATTTATTATCAAAGCTGCTCAACTGACTCAAAACAAATGAAGACCTCGTAGCAAAGAAACAAATAGTAAGAACTTGTAGACGCGGCTGACCTCATTGAACTTGACAAATCTAATATTACTTTTACAATCAATGACACCTAAATAACGCGTAGCAAGAAAGAAACACGCTACCAGCCAGTCAGAAGTAATGACGTCGTCAGAGTTAGTGATTCGCAGAACAGGGCTGTAATAAGAGGTACAAGCACCGCCAGTCTCACTCCACACTCGTAAGGAAAGAATAAAAACACGTCGAGCACTAACGCTGTCAGGAAGCAATCGTTGGTCATACAGAGTCGCAGTTACAAGCCATATTCAATTCGTCGTAGCGAGACGGCCGCAGAGAGCGCGTGAGGAGAGCGCTGGCAGAGCTCTCGTAGATAAGCGGCTTATGAACGAGAGCAGCGAAGTGAGAGAGGGGACATGATAGAGAGGGGAGGGAGAGGGGAAGAAACATGGGTGAGAAACGGAGAGAAAAGACGTGATGATAAAGAGAAGAGGATCTGATAAACTGAGGGAAACAAAAGAATAACAAGGGAGAAGTATAGGAACTCGCTTGTTCGGAATGGGGTTCAGCGATGTCGAGGGATGCAGGAGAGAGAGAATGTCTTGACCTCAACCACACAATAAAAAAGGTTGAGATGAAAGAAAGGACAGCTAGGCTGGTCGAGAGAATTCAATTAGGACTTACAAGATGAGAAGCTAAGGGACAAGGCACAGAGAAGAGTAGAGAAAAATAAACTACGCATGAAGAACATGAGAGAGAGAGAGAGAGAGAGAGAGTGCGATAGCGAGGTTAAATCCGACATTTGTCGCAAAGAGTATTCAGAAAGAAGGGAACGAAAACGCTTCTCAAAGTAAATAAAAAATTCCCAGTATAAGGCTGCGAAAGGTCAGAAATACTTTTTCGTTACAAGAAAATACTTAATTTCTTTTGTGAGGAAAATTCTTCGCCGGAAAAGGATTATGTATTGCATATTCCACACATCAGTTGTTAATAAATTTCGAACTTTTAAACTAGTCAAATAGATTTGATTATTAGTTCGTTTAAGCATCCCTATCTGCTACAAAGGCGATCCAAAGAGAGGAAGGAGGAAAGCACCATTTAGTATGGAGTTAAGTGAACGCGGAATCTATGCAAAAAGGGCATAGAAACAATAAGTTGAAAAAGAAGATTATAAAACAAGATCAAAGTTGAAGAAGAAAGTAGGAGGTGCTGAAA
This sequence comes from Platorchestia sp. MABIK, assembly GCA_014220935.1. NCBI lineage: Eukaryota > Metazoa > Arthropoda > Malacostraca > Amphipoda > Talitridae > Platorchestia > Platorchestia sp. MABIK. Next base: position 28,313 of record JACJUY010005711.1, on the reverse strand, counting down.
AACAAGACAGCAGTGAACCGAAAAAAAGATGGTCCTTAACATAACAAAAACATTTTATCTCGACAAAAAGAAGGCCTACTTAACTTTCAGTTCGGGCCCTCACATTTTCCTTCTGAGAGTGCCAATTCCCATAGATACAATAGTTGTATCCCCCTGAGGGGAACTAGTCAAATATATGATCAACAAAATTTCATTTGCGCATAACTGACGTATAGTGTGTTATAGAGCCAAAAATCAGCCTAACGAAAATTTTTTTACATATGCGAATAAAATTCGTTACCCATCAAGGTTCATTGATGTAAATCTTACAGCAACTGATCGTGGATGAGCACAGGAGGAGGTTGTAGAACACAGACACTGAAAACAGTACTGAAGAATTCTACCGGTTGAAAATAAGAAAGGAAGCAAATGAAAATTCAAACCAAAAATGTCGAGAATTTAAAATTTTGAAATAGATTTTGGGTTTCGTAATAATTTACAACTGTAAAGAAACGAAAAATATTCCCTAGTTAATGCATTAGTCTTTACTACCCGCAACACTAAGACCAGACTGATTTGACGCTAGATGAAATTTCTATTCTTTATTTAATCGTTAAAATTCAGAAATCCGAGCCTTTATGTACTAAATAAAATAACAGCTCCGAATTTTTGTTCAAGAAGAAATCGATGAACCGAAGTTTTCACACATTCGTAATACGACTTGAACATGTTCCCTCGAAAACATCTGTAGGTTTCGGTGAGGACTCCGGCAAGGAATGGATCTGTCTATAAAAACCGCTTAAGTAGGGAGAGTAAAACATAAAAATTCGTAACGATGAGGAGCAAAATAGCACCAAACCTAGCAAGCTCGAAGTGAAAGTCAAACTGGCAGCAGTTAACTCGGATCCAAAATTCTCGAAATGGAAAGCCATAACACTTTCAGATAAGACGATATCTAAACAAGGATTGACTACATTCTTCATCGTCGATTTTACTTCCCCACCGCGCACAGGAGCATCAGAACAACAAGACGCAGCATGCTGGCGTCCAATCAAGTAAAGAGCTCGTAGGCATAACAACTCGGAAGTTTGGGTGCGGTTGCTTGCTAACAGGGAGTCCACGGTATGAACTTTACTTTGAAACAACTTCTCCACGTCAAACTTCTTGCAAAAAAGTTCTCAAAAGGTGCCTCAAAACAGCCTCTATCAGCAATAGTATAAAATTCACTTTGTGAATTTTATAATAGAATGTCTGATTGAACTATAGTTTTCAAAACCTTACTGTAGCAGATGTTTAGTTTCTGACCTAAAGTAGCTTTATTACCTCGTAACTTGAAAAAGAGAGCATGCGAGTATCCGGAATGATTTATAAATTAAAATAACATATCTCGTTCCATAATGAACTGAGTAACACTGGTGCGTTACTGAAGGGCTGCCGGTAACACGAACTCTGCAGCTATTTCAACCCGCAGCATCAGATGACCGAACACTCGAGAGAATGTCAGTTTTATTGACTAACGCGTAAAACCAAGCTCTGATCCACCACCTCTCCGGTTCCGGTTCGCGGGAGTTTCTCTGTTGATGTATCGATCTAATCTTCCGTCTGTGTGACCTCACTTCCAATTACATCAGTTCTTCCATTTCTATCATGACCTGTCGTGAGAAACACTGATATAGCTAAATATTTTGACCCATGAAGTTCTCAAGGTACTGTTTATTCGCTACCTAGTTAGACAATACTTCATGTGACCACTACACTGTATGAAAGTCGGCAACGCGCATAAAATACTTCACACAAATCTTCCTCACATCCACATAATTTATTCATGAGAAAATGGCAATGTCGCTCAATTTGACAGAAGTCTCAACGATCAGGATCGTCGTCTGTCGTAGGCGTGAGACTGTTAGCAAGGAGCACTGACGCGGTTCCTTCACATTCATCAGAGATCGTACAGAATTAATCTCAGCTCTTCCATTACACCATAACTGTACTTTTTGAACTAGAAAAAAATCAATGAAATTGATTCCGAATACCAATATAGATAGTGTAAAAAGGAAGGAGACCAAAACGCTTTAGAGATCATAGAATGAATGTCATTGGCCTCTACACTGTTAGCGCGCGTGCTGGGTCTTGAGATACTGAGGAAGAGATAAATAAATTAGTAGATATAAAACGACTGAAAAATTAAATTGAATACATAAAAGTCATTTGATTTGACAAGAAGGAGTAGTAGAACAGGATCTTCAACATAATTTTGCAGTAACAATGAATAAAAGAGGAAAGAAAATCGCTTTAATTGAAATCATATTTGTTTAAAAAACATTTCAATAAAAAAGAGAACGTTTCGGCTAAATTTTAGTCATTTTCAACTCTCTGAAAAAATACAAAAACACCGAGTTATAACAAGTTCAAAATACAATCATCAGTGGAATATATGACATTCAAAAATAAATAAAAGAGAGAAAGACAGACTACACTAATCGCAGAGGGAAGGCTGATTGCGTATTGTTCAGGGTTGGTTTATCTTTTAAAATGAACAGGAATTTTAAAATGCGAAGGTTAATTGTACCGGATGTAGAAGAAATTATTTTAAAATCGTCTAGCCGGACTGGAAGGTCACAACTTTCTGCATGAGAGCGAACAGCAGATTGGGGAGGGGAAGAGAGTAATTCTTTGGTTCGAAAACTCCTTCCAGCATGCTCAGCCACACGAATATCCAGGGCTCGAATGGTCGAACCCACGTATTCAGACGCACACCGTGCGCAAAAATATCTATAAATGACGGAGGAGAGCATGCCTTTAGGTAGTTTGTCCTTGTAATTGAAATGAGATCCTATTTTATATGCATTAACCAATACTATTTTGAAGTCGACATGTAAAAAGTATTTAGACAGTAACAAGTGAAGATCTTTTTTGAACTTTTCGGACTGCTTGCAAAAGAACGGAAATGAAAAATAAAATTGTCTCTTGCGAACAGTAGGTAATGGAATGCGGGAATAAAACTTTTGATTTAAAAAATTCTTGACACATGAAGTTACACTTCTTGACACATTGGTAACTTCATGTGTCAAGAATTTTTTAAATCATTAATTTTATTCCCGCATTCCATTACCTACTGTTCGCAAGAAACAATTTTATTTTTCATTTCCGTTCTTTTGCAAGCAGTCCGAAAAGCTCAAAAAAGATCTTCACTTGTTACTGTCTAAATACTTTTTACATGTCGACTTCAAAATAGTATTGGTTAATGCATATAAAATGGGATCTCATTTCAATTACAAGGACAAACTACCTAAAGGCACGCTCTCCTCCGTCATTTATAGATATTGTTGCGCACGGGGTGCGTCTGAATACGTGGGTTCGACCATTCGAGCCCTGGATATTCGTGTGGCTGAGCATGCTGGAAGGAGTTTTCGAACCAAACAAATACTCTCTTACCCTCCCCAATCTGCTGTTCGCTCTCATGCAGAAAGTTGTGACCTTCCAGTCCGGCTAGACGATTTTAAAATAATTTCTTCTACATCCGGTACAATTAACCTTCGCATTTTATAATCCCTGTTCATTTAAAAGATAAACCTATCCTGAACAATACGCAATCTGCCTTCCCTCTGCAATTAGTGTAGTCTCAGTCTTCTTCTCCTTTATTTATTTTTGAATGTCATATATTCCACTGATGATTGTATTTTGAACTTGTTATAACTCGGTGTTTTTGTATTTTTTCAGAGAGTTGAAACTGACTAAAATTTAGTCGAAATGTTTTTTATTGAAATGTTTTTTAAACAAATATGATTTCAATTAAAGCGATTTTCTTTGCTCTCTTATTCATTGTTAGACTTTCCAAACAGTAAAACTTTTACTTATATCCAATTTTGCAGTAGCCATAACACTTGCAGCAGCAACAGTAGTAGTAGATGAAGTTGTAGATGGGCTGGTCACTACGTCGGAATACGATAATTTTGTACAAATTAATTATGCTGAGATTTAAAGCGTTCAAGTCGTAAAATTAAATCGACTTCGACAGTACTTAAGCCAACTAGAATATTACGACTTCATCAGTGAACTCATAAGGAACTAAAATAGCATCTACACCCTCTTTAGCAAATAAACATGCCGAAAGAAAGAAAGATCAAATTTAATTATCTAGTCTTAATCAAGCTTTTCCTTCACCCCATTCGAGTATTTAAAGTCAAAACATTAAACCGAATAGTTTGGGATGTCGCACTTGAGAGGAAATCGGTGCGAGAGCCCTCATTTGAAGGGTGTCGGAGGCGCAATATTACAGAGCTCATCAGAAGGGCTCGAGAGCAGCTCTGTTTACTAACACGACGGACAATACACGCCGGCTCAGATCCTGGCGAGATGAGCTGCTCAAGAGCCCTTCAAGAGGAACGGCGCCTTCGTCCTCAGGCCCCTGCCAAAATTTGGCAAGTCGAACAACATGCGCTTGAATATGAGGAAATATCATTGAGCAATTTCAAACGTACTTATGAAAATGAGAAAATTGACTCATCAGATGGAAGCTTATTGAACTCTTTCATCCGCTCGTCATAGTTTTACGTGAAATGAACACTAATGTAGGAGTACATCCTCCATTTTAGTGCGACTGGTGAAAAGCAGTTCCCAATGAAGCTCATCGTTATGTGGCAATTCGGAGAAGCAAAGACATAAGTTGTGCTTTGAGGTTAGACCTCCCGTAACTTCTTTATTTTTAGAATATCTACAGTAAAACGAGGAATTAGAACGTTACTCACTTACTAGAAAAGTAACATATCTGTACGTAAGATACTTTCTCTCAAAATTTGATTGAGGAAAACACATGCACTGATCAGAAGTTTGGACTTGCTTCCAATGTAACAGGAATGAATCATTTCACTAACGTTGAAGCTATCATGTTAACGCAGTGAATAATCAAGTATTTAAGGGTCTAAACACTCGTGAAATAAAAGATTGAAAATATTGTCTATTGCCTGTTGACGAGAAATGCAAGCGAGGTAAGGGGCCCGTCAAGTATTGTTCAGAACTGATGCTGTCGCGGCGGCACGGCGTAGGAGCGGCAGGAGACGATGTGTGTCGAGCGCCGGTGCAGATCCGGAGGAGCCAATAAAGCAACGTAATGGTCGTAGCGAGGCGAATATTTCAGGACGGTTTTATTGTGGCGCCGATTTGGAGGGGCTAACGACGGTCATGGTCGTCAATGGTAGTTGCGACCTGGTTACTGAAAGACGAGGATAGCGAGAAAGAAGATGTGGGCAAGCCTCCGGCTTGGTTGTGGTTGCATAACGTAGCTCAGACACAGACGCTCTGCTGCTCCAGATGAAAGGCTATTTGGCTGTACGGTGTCAGAGCTGGAGGCTTGACGGTAAATTGTGGCCTGTCTGCGCGCATGGGCTGGTTTAGTTCCAGCGCACATTTGATGGGGAGTCCTGTTGTAAGCATCAGGCTGCGTGCTATGAGGCTGTTCGACTTTCATACATAATCGTTCACGTGAAGAATTTATGAGCAAAAGTTATCGAATTGATCAGTACATTCAAGCAGAACAGAATAGTTTATTCGCCCAGGAAAATGTGAATAATTTGATATCAAATATTTTTAACCCGAGCTATTTTTCTGCTGCCATCAAGCTAAATTCAATGTTTTCATTCATTACCATGCCATTGGAACTTAATAGAACAGTCTTAGATTTGCAGTATTTTATGCATTATTTCCTTTTAGGGAGTGGATCTGAGATATAACAACCAGCGCTCATTTTACCAACATTTTACATTGTTGCTTGCGCAATCGGCAATAAATTGTTTTCATCCACCTCACAGTTTCATTTAAAACTCGTTAACCGCCGTGTGAACCCCCGGTGGTACACGGAGAGAATTTCCATTATGCTTTTGATCGACCAGTAGTCACATATTCAATTTTCATGAATCCTTTATCAAAGCTAAATGAAGACACAATCCAGTTAACGTTTGCTATTTTCAAAATTGCGTTCTACAATTTACTTTAAATTTGAGTCGAAAATTGAGCGTTAGTTTAACCAATGGGGGTTAACGTGTTAAAATCACGGTCCAACACCTTTGGTATAGAATATTAGTTAGTTTAAGCATCCATAACCAGAACGAAAACTTTTCCCAGAGAAAAATGCGCCATTTGGTATGGCAACCAGGAAACGCAAAATTTATGCACACAATGTGTCCCTACCCACTGAGCGCAGAAATGTATCAATTGAAAGAAATTATGAAACAAAACAAAATTTCATAGAGAAAACAATACGCGCAGAAGACAAAAGACATCACTAAATCGAAAAGATTGTAGTGCAAAAAGAAAAACTATTCTATTTTAACGAAAGGAAGGCATAGCTATCTTTCAGTTGTACAATAGTTGTATCTGTGTCAGGGAATCCATCACCTTCATGTCTCCACTTTAAAAATATTAAGTAACAATTGTGTGAATTATTTTCATCCCAACACAGACACCGTATAATAACATACTTCCACGACTACGACAGCGACTTTCAGTGAAAAGTATAAAGCTTAAAAATAAATTAATAATTTTCCTCAATGCTCGTAGATGGGTATTCACATTTGGTCATTCCTATGTGATATGTGGCTATGACGAAAGTAGCTCTCATGCAGACAATTGTTGAAACTTAGAAAAGGCTAGTGGCCTCATGATCAGGAGCCATAATCCTTTGAACTAAGAGTAACAAGGCCTTCCAGCGGGTGACGCGTTATGAGCTACGTAAAAATTGTATGGATTGTACTAGTTGTGCGCTACAAGGATAGTTGGTCACAAGCCTAGCTATAAAAGCTAACTCTCCTAATAGCACGTACGTCGTATTGATATAGTGTTACTATTGCGTCAAAATTTACGTTTCAAAATTTAGTCGTCAGAAATGTACACAATGTTATAAATCTTCCGTAGGATATGTTTAATTTAAAATCGTCAGTAGGTCACCGCTTTAATTCAAAACGTTACATCTCATAAAGTTACTTTTATCACGATTAACATTACTACTCTTTTATATTAATTAGATTAAGATTCCCTAACTTCATCAATCGCGATTTCTAAAAAGTCCAGCGTAAAGATCATCCTTGTGAACAAAGACAGCAAGTTATAAATGAAAAGAAAGAAGACAAAGCAGTGAGCAAAAAATATATGAAAACTAAAAGAAACAAAGTGAGTGCGAAAATTAAGAATTCCTGAAGACCTATCTTCAGCTGAGGTAACCTAACAGTATCCCTCCTGGGAGCTCCAGTCTCCAAAGCACAACATAAACAAATCTATACCTATTGACTATCCGATGCTTCTGCCAGGAGGAGTGAAAAAAATAACGTATCCTGATAATACAAACAGTTTACGTTTCGCAACGCCGATTGCACATTAACAAATGAACATCGGACCTCACTGTTTACAGCTAAAATATCGGTACAAATGAGCTTACAGCAATGAAAACTATAGCAATTGTACGTCAAATATACAACTACACTGTGGAAATTTTTGAACCAAGCCCTTCACCCGATTCTACAGATAAATAACAGTTTGGTTGCTACATTTATCTCCAATGTAGGTGTTCGGTGTTTGTGGTGCCTCTGTGTAGTGACATGTGATGATAAGGAAAATCAAGAGGCCAGAGTAGCTGATGCTTGTTGGAGCTCCGTACGAGGCATGGCAACCTTAAGAAAGGAAAGCAAACTACTCTGCTCAGATTCGCCCAGGAAAATCGATGAAATTAAGCATTAACGATTATACTCATAAATAAACAACTGATGAACAAAGAACTGAAGAGAAACACGAATTCTAATGACGGAAGATAAGTACAGGAGGTTACATAAAGAGAACACCGATCATGCCACGGTAGTTGGAAGTATAAAATTTCAATTTCCGCGATTCTCAGAGTAAATCGTAGCCGTTCCGGCAAGGGGCGAGAAGGAGCACGTAAGTACCAAGAATCCAGAGGCATTACACACGCACTTGCGTCATGATCCGATGATGCCCTCGAGAACACGTCGGCCGAGCGAGAGTAAGGGAAGTTACTCGAAGTCCTTTGTTGACGACGCTTCTCCTAGCGATTACTTTAGTTCAGGGATGTGGTCCAAAAGATTTCTTTATAATGTCGCTGATTTTAATTGATCACCAGACAAATATATGAACAGTAATTAAAGGCAAGGACAGGCAATAGCGATCGAAAGCTAGGATTGAAAATAGCTCCAAAGGAAGGGCTGACAGAAGTGATCCAAAGTAAGGCTAGAGATAGTGATCTAAGGCCCAAACTGACAACATTGATCCTAACAACAGGCAACGGATGTCGAGCGCAGGCACTGAAAGCTAGTAATCCAAAGCAGAAGCCGCCTGAACTGCCCAAAACATCGCCTGCACGAGAGCCGAGATAGAGGATCAGGAAGCAGCGCTAGGAAGGCTGGGACGGGCAGAAGCAGCGGATGTCAGCGGCAGATGTAAGTAAGTGCGGCAGCGAGGTGGTGCCATAAATTGCATAAGCAGCAGCGGCAGCGGCGGCGGCGGTATAAGAGCAAATCTCTCTCACACAAGATCCATAGTATTGATCTAAGAGCTCGAGTACGCCGTCAACACGGACACGCGGCGACGACCCGGGGCTTGAGGAACGGCCCCGACGGGCTCGTATGATGATCAGCGTCAGACGAGAACTGTACGAGATTTCTTTTTTTAGAAACCGCGATAAATTTCAAAGCTATAAACATTGGACGAAATGAGCAAATGCTTGTGATATTAAGTAAGAACCTACAAGGGAACAACCGATGACACGTGCTGTAGCTTACTGCTTTGATTTGACAAAATTCATTACGATGACCATCTGAAAACCCGTACTGAATGAAATATTTAACGTATCTATCGCGAGTGAAGTATAACCTGAAAAGAATGATCGTACTAAACTTATGAAAGAGTTTGTGAAATAACGACTCTGCACAAAGCGAAAAGTTTCCTTCAAGCTACAGAATAATCTAGAAATTCACATGACTGAGCAAAATGCAGGTGCACCATTACTGAGCTCTCAGTCGTTTACATGACAGCTAAATGCACCGTTGTCCAGCTACGTTTTGTGCTCAGGAGCTCTCAGCATGAAGTTAGCCAGCATGATATAAATTCAATTCTAAAATAAGGGTATACGACACTAAGAGATATAAGTGTAGTAGATATGCTCGTATTTATTATCCTATAGATATAGATGTACTCACGTGAAGGAATGTTGTGGGCTTTTCGAGGGCTATTCGATTTTTCGAGAAGAATCTAGAACAAGGGGCTGGTTTGGTATATACTGAGGAGCTTAACAACCGAGGTCTTATGTTGAGAAATCCTCTGCAAGTGCACGCGAACCACTGTGTAATACTAATCGACGCCGTCTAGAATAGGAAGCGAGTCAAACAGGAGGTACGTAATTACTTAAAATTGTACTGTAGGGATATCTTGTGCAACATTCGGTAGATGTCGAATGTTCCGTCGAAACTAACTGGCGAGGGTGGAGACGTCATCTCGAGTTACTTCAAACGACAAGGACTGAGTTTAAGCTTTTAGTTCAGTTTCTATTTCTTACTTGATTTACATTAATGCAGCAATCAGGCCTTCATTTACAGATTTAATTTGACTCATTTTCTAAGAGTCAATCAGGAGTTGAAAAGAAAGTTAAAATTGAATTTTGTCAGACATTAGAATGGAATTTTCATGTCAAATTGAAAACGTGTATCAGTAAAAATATTCCAGTTTTATGCATCTGTAACGTAGCTAAACTATTTTTTTATTTATTGATTTGCAGAGGTATAAATTATGAAGGAATAGGCAATAACAATACAATTTTACCCCGCTAGGTGGGTGGGCAAAAAGACGCAGCGAGAAACCTCGAAAAGAAGAAGATACGTCACTCTGTAAAAACTAGAAGTGATTTTCAGCTCAACAATACCCAGTAATATTATATAAGATTGTAATCATCACCCTTCCTGCGTTGACGACTAGGGCAAAGACGACGCAACAGTCAAAATTGCGTGATTTAGGACATCGTGTGGAAAGGGACCGAGGAAAAAACAAAGCGAGCTAATCGAAAAACGGAAAATCTTTCGAAAGTGATGACAGTGTAAGATTAATGGTTCTATTGACATGAGTGCACAGTAATATTCCAAGCGTAAAACACCAAGTCACCGAGACAAAAGTGCCGTTCACGAGGTTACGCAGGAAAAATACGGCCCTAAAGAGCTCAATTATTGCGCGTGAAAAATTCAAAATTCAGAATTCAGTGAGTATTTTTTTGCTGATGGCGGCTCTTCCCTCATAGAGCGTGCCTGGTGTTCAAATGATAATTTGTTGAGCTAATATTAAATGTCCAATTTCCACATTATGTTGTGCTTATGTTAGTGTGGATAGATTGTTCCTGGGGTCTCATAATGATTATTTAGCAATAATGCGTTACGCGATTATTAATAACATCATTACTCACGATAATAATTTAAATTAAATCATTGAAGTTTTCAGTTAGCCATTATCCCGATGTTGATCAAATAAAGGCAGCTTAGGAAGTTCTTACTATCTCCTACTATTCTCTTTCAGTGTATCTTTACCCTCTAATTGTTCAACTTCTTTCTCTTTCTCTCTTGAGGGTTTGTATCCGATCATCACCACCACCTGACTCTCCTTACACCAGTGAGGAGGGACTAAAGGGGCCGTGACAGCGAGGAGTGTCAGGAGTGAGCGTCAGGAGTGAGCGTCAGGAGTGAGCGTCAGGAGTGAGCGTCAGGAGTGAGCGTCAGGAGTGAGCGTCAGGAGTGAGCGTCAGGAGTGAGCGTCAGGAGTGAGCGTCAGGAGCGAGCGTCAGGAGCGAGCGTCAGGAGCGAGCGTCAGGAGCGAGCGTGAAGAGCGAGCGTGAAGAGCGAGCGTGAAGAGCGAGCGTGAAGAGCGAGCGTGAAGAGCGAGCGGGAAGAGCGAGCGTGAAGAGCGAGCGTGAAGAGCGAGCGTGAAGAGCGAGCGTGAAGAGCATGCGTGAAGAGCATGCGTGAAGAGCATGCGTGAAGAGCATGCGTGAAGAGCATGCGTGAAGAGAGGCAGAGGTTGACTGAAAATGAAAAGCAAAAGTAGACGTGCAAAAACTGTGACAGAATCGCATCATAATAATTTCAGTCAAAATAAAAAATGACATCTGGATGGCGATCAGTACGCAGATTACATTAGATTATAATTTAGTTTAAGCCTCCCTAGCCACAATAAACGTGTTCCCAAGAGAGGATGAAGGAAGGTACCATTTAATATAGTCCGTAACACATCACAAATTGTTTTTAAGCAAAGAGAAGGCCTTTTGACCTTCTGCTCAGGACCTCACATTTTTTTCCTTAGAGCGCTAATTCCTACGTAACGAACGCAAAGGAGAAGAAGATGATAGAATGTCAACTAGATAACAAACAGCAGTGAAAAGCAAAAAAATTGTAAATTATTCGGTCTGGGCAAAAACAAACGAGCATGATGAAAACAAAAGGAACTGCGACCAAAAATCTGAACGAACAAGGATGAACGCAAGTAAAAATTGGTGAGATCGATCACGAGCACGATGAAGAACGAGCAAAATTGAAAGAGAACACGAAAGAAAAACGCACGTGACAGCTTCATGTGACGTGAATGAGAGCAAGCCTAAGAGGCTCAGGCTTGAGTGAGAGCGCGACAGGAATGAAGTGCTTGAGACGGACCAGGCCAGGCTTACAGCGTGAGCAGACATAAGAAGGAGGGCTGATGCAAAGGAGATCACGACTCCTAGCCTCAAAGACAGGACAAGTTAGAAAAAGACAGCACGATAGTGCGTTAGCCTGTAAAATATTGAGTGAAGATTAGATTAGATTTTAGTTTATGCCTCCCTAAACGCTACAAAAAACGAGCGTCTCGAAGAGAGGAAGGCACCATTTAGTATAGAGATAAGGGATTGAGGAATCTATGCAGAAGTGGCATAGAAACAGTAAGTTGAGAAAGAAGTTTATGAAACAAGAATAAAAGTAGAAGAAGAAAGTAGTGGGGTTGAAAATCAGGACAGCAGAGAACCGAAAAAGTTGGTCCCTACCATAACAATACATTTTATTTCAACAAAAAGAAGGCCTACCTAACTCTCAGCTCGGGCCCTCACACATTTCCCCCAAGAGCGCTAATTCCCATAGATAAAATAGTTGTATCTCCCTGAGGGGTATGTTGAGTGAAAGAATGAGGATAAAAGACAAGCGTAAGAAAGTGAGCGCAGACAAGAGCACGATGGTGGGCAGACGAGAGAGGACGTGAGAAAGTCAGCGTGAAATAATGACGCTAAAATACGACTTGTGAGAGAATAACAACGGCAGGCAGTGCGTGTGAGAGTAAACGTCGAAGAAAGCGTGAGAGAAAATATATTAAGAAGAGCGTGAGAGAGTGAGCATGAAAAACTAAACGTAGGGATGAAATCGAAAAAGAGCTCGTAGAGAGTGAGCGGAAGAGAGAGTGAGAGAGAGCAGAGGGAGAGGGAGGTCAGAAGACGCTCACAGAAGCGAGGGCTCAACTAATTAACGCGACTACAATGAGTGAGGCCAGTGTCACTGAGGGGAGATAGAGGGGAAACGCCGGCGTGGAGCAGCAGCTACAGCAGCGCTTACAGTGTGTCAGGGGCGTCAGCTACTGAAGATTGAGGAAGATTTTACGGTAATCTACAGAAGTAAGAATGAGTCGGTAATTACTAAATTAAAACGCTAATATTTCAGAAGCTATGATTCTTATCAACAACTATAGAGCAAAAATATGGTTTGATTATCGGTAAAAAATTAACTAGGGTTACTATCCGCAATCAGCTACTTGTACATATGTTGAAACCTATATGGAAAAAAAAGTGGTGTCGTCAGAAGGCTTCAGTTTTTCAACCTATCAGTAACCTGCGCCTTATAGAACCTTAACACTGAACGACCATGTTGGTGAAACGAATCATTTTATTATAATTGAACCTAAAATGAATCAGTAACCTGACGACAAAAAATATTTACGTATTCTTTAGGAAGAAAATGAAGCCATGAATGGAAATTTGGCGAGTGCTGAAGCTGCCATCAGGAGGCCCTAAAACGAATGGCAATTTGGCTGCGCAGGAGGCACGGGAGCTTGAGCGGCAAATCAGAGAATTGCGACGCCCTCTAGCGGCCAAATTAGCATACGGACGACAGGGCCGGCGGACCGGCAAACGGCGGCAGAAAGACCAGGGAGTCCCGTCATGCCTGCCTCTCCAGAGACCATTGTGACGGCAAGCAGAGGTTTCTGGGGTTGCCAGCGAAGAACGGTTCTGACATATGCTGCGAAGTGGAAAAAAAACACTAGGGAAGTGGGTTTCACGAGTCAAAACCAGAGTGGTACCAAGAATGAGAGTCTTGTAGTCAAGTTAGAAGTAAAAAAATTATCAAATATTCTAAGAAAAATTCTGGTTTCCTGTGAATATCAAACAATGCATACATCGTTTTTCCAAATTTTGAATCACTGAGCAGTACGTCAGCGGATTATTCTACTCATCAGTCCGAACATGAGCAAAATTCACCACACGAAATTTATGGCCTCGCATACATATAACTAACCAAAACCGCTCCGCACGCTCGCTCACAGAGCCCAGTTTGCCAGGTGCAGGCACATCACAGCAAATGCTCATCTAAGCTCCAAACTCGACACTATTTACCTGGCCGCTGCGCAGAGGCCCACCGCTTATCTCACTGAAGTTCTCGAGCGTCAACGCAGAACAAACAACAAGAGACAAGCAAGACGAGCGGCAGTCCCATCAGAGACGCAGGGACGGTGTCACTATCCCGTAGAGCGGCAGTTTATGTGCACTGCCATCACATCGGGGCTCGCTGACCCGCTGCGCCCTCCTCCGCTATTCCTTTCAAACGCTCTTCCAGCTCGCAATCGCTTGTGCGCTGTTCTAGGTAAACGGGTATTATTTTGTCTTCATCGTTACTGGGGTTATTTTGTTCTCGTCTTTGCTGGGGTTATTTTGTTTTCGTCTTTGCTGGGGTTATTTTGTTTTCGTCTTTGCTGGGGTTATTTTGTTTTCGTCTTTGCTGGGGTTATTTTGTTTTCGTCTTTACTATGGTTATTTTGTTTTCGTCTTTACTATGGTTATTTTGTTTTCGTCTTTACTGGGGTTATTTTGTTTTCGTCTTTGCTGAAGTTATTTTGTTTTCGTCTTTGCTGAGGTTATTTTGTTTTCGTCTTTACTGGGGTTATTTCGTTTTCGTCTTTGCTGAGGTTATTTTGTTTTCGTCTTTGCTGAGGTTATTTTGCTTTCGTCTTTGCTGGGGTTATTTTGTCTTCATCTTTGCTGGGGGAACTTTGCTTTCATTTTTGCTGATATTATTCTATCTTTACCGTTGCTGGGATTACTTTGTCTTTATCTTTCCCGGGGTTATTTTTTCGTGACCTCTACCAAGGTTATCTCGCCGTGAGTTATTCCTGCGGTCATACTGTCGTGATCTTCGCTCACGTTCTACTGTAATGATATTTTCCAAAACCTTTCATCCTACTTTTCCTGATGTTAATTACCAGCATTTCGAAATAATATCCATCCCTTTTATTCAGGTTTAAATTTCATTACGTTTTTTGTGTTTTAAAACTTGCCGAGGTTATTTTCCCGGTACCATTCGTAACGGATAACATCGTATTGTACGTTAGGATTTCTCGAATAGATTCTCTGGTATTTTTGTAACATAGCATTTTACGACTATAGCAACGCCTCATTGAGGCATTCTCGCTCATCGAGGGATTTTCATATCAGTTGATCAGTTTTTCGTCATTTGTTTCGAGTGATTTTAGCACTTCTCATCAGAAGCTATGAATGTCCCAGCAGCGAGTTCCATTTTTCCTCATTTCAAGTCTAATGAGGAATCTCCAAATTGCAAGAGATTAAAATTCTAACATCTTAAGTCCCATTTCGGCGAATTTTGCACCAAGACAGAAATGAACTCAACCATCTAACCTAATAATACCCGTCGTGTGTTTATTTATATATTTATTTATATATCTGTTTGGTGTCCGCTTCTTAAGAAACATAGGATGTCTGGGTTTGCCGTATCATGGATACCGAATTCCTCAGTGTATTGAAAGATGGCCTTACGTGCATTGATATGTCTGACATTTTACCAGGATAGATTCGGTTATGACATGATAGGATAGGGTAGGTAAGTAATGTTGACGGATATTTTTCACGGATCTATTTAGCTTAACGATGACATTGTCAGTAGAATTTCCACGAGTCCTGCTACTACCTAATAATACCCTTGGTTTATTTGTTTGGAGTCCGCTCCTTCCATTTCTCTGTCACGCAATATACGCTCTGTCACGTGGATAGTTATAATGACCGTATCTGAGATACGAGTTTCACCAGTGCACAAGTACAAGATTATTTTTACCACGGGTAGGTTGGGTATATTTGTTTGTCATCCCCATCTGAAAAATTTCTTCAAGAAAGGCAAGGAATCCCGTCATTTTTGGCGGGCCGTGCACACTAGTTAACCATAAACCTCTTGATTTAGCCTCAACTGCCAACGTGTTTTGCATGTGATGCGCACATATTTTGTTCAGCGACCTATGTCCCCGACCTATGATATTAAAGTGGTAAAACTATCCTGGAAGAATGAAAACGAAAATAACAAATAACGCCTTACCAAAATTAAAAAATAATGAAACCCTTTTGCCTGACCCGGCGCCTCTGCACGAAGAGTACCGACGGAATCAAAGTACATACAGAAAAACCTTATGTATGATTTTACTCGAAAATGTGGCTTAAGCAACTGCTTTTTTTGATAAGCGTGCTGAAAACTTCCATCAAATGAACATAAAAAGTAAGAAGTCACAATCTCTCCTGCTACTAATATAGTGATGAAAATTCCAGAAATTGTGGAAGTTATGGCTTCATAATTGCAGGCTTGGCGCGCCTCATTACGCGGCTGCGGCGGCGGTGTGTGGAGGAGCGGAGCTGAGGTCGCTGCAGGAAAGCAGTTGGAAGCCAGCAATGGCAGAGCAATGGAGGCTCAATAGAACTAAATAAGACTGTTATAGCTGAACATTACGTCGAGCAGGTCACAAACTTCAGTGCTTACGACGCATTTACAAGCTATCATTAGACGGCAGGGCGTAGCGACAGTCGATGAAGTGAGTGTAGCGAACAATATAAATAGGGGTGAAAGCATTTCATGGGTAGGTTCGTTTTAATTAACTCCATAGTAATATTATTAACAATGATGAAAGATATTTTGAAAATTGAAAAAGTAGATAAAGGGAAAAATTTAACCGATGGAGAAAAGTTTTCCGATTTTAAACACTTCCCTGCAAACTCGCTCACTTGCGAGTATGAGAATCCGATTTGTTCTTCACATTATTTTCGGTATCTGTGCAGAATGCGGTGCTCTTAGGAGCACTGCTGGCAGTAACGAGACAGAGGCCTGCGCCAGCACGTGCCCTGCGAAAGTTTGCACATAATTCTCCATGAACATTTTGATTAATTTATGAACGTCTTTCTCGATGCTAACTCTGTGAAAAATTGCCAGCTTTCTTTAGTATTTTGTCAACATTGAGCAGAGTTTTAGAGTGGAATTTAATTCTAGTAAAGCCAACACGTTGGCCTGAGGTCATGAGCATATAACCAAGTGAGTGAGATCATAAACAACTGAACATCTCTGGCGCTAGACATGTCCAGCGGTGAAAACGTACCGAAAATACCACGCATGTTTAAGCGATAGCAATGGCGTAAGTAATGTCTGTGAAAAAAGAGAACGAAATTCATTGTATCTGTTATACAATGTATCCATCGGATAAAACTTTTTTCAAGTTTGCTATCTCCAATTGAAAGTAGAAAGTGAAGAGTATATCACGAAGCCCTTGTGTTGCTTTCTGATGGTCAATTCAATTCTTAAGGCCTCAGTTTGTGAAATATTTCAATGACTAAAGTTCGGTAAATAGACATCATATAAGCCTTTTTACACAAGATTAGATTAGATGTTAGTTTAAGACTCCCTAACCGCAACAAAGGCGTTTCAAAGAGACGAAGGAGGAAGGTACTATTTAGTATGGAATTAAGGGAACGAGGAATCTACGCAGAAGGTGTATAAAAACAGTAAGTTGAGAAAGAAATCTATGAAACAGGATAAAAGTTGAAGAAGAAAGTTTTAGGTACTAGAAAACAGGACACCAGTGAACTGAGTCAAACGTGGTCCGTAAAAAAACAAAAGACATTTTATTTCAACAAAATGAAAGCCCACCTAACCTTTAGCTCGGGGCTTCGCATATTCTCCCTGGAAGTGTTAATTCCCGTAGATACAATAGTTGTATGCCCCTGAGGGGCCTCTTTTTACACCAACACATACAGATATACAAAGGCATTTTGTAGCACGTGAGCATGGAGACAAGCCCGAAATCTCACATGAACACATGCTGCATAAATCTCACATGAACACATGCTGCATAAATCTCACATGAACACATGCTGCATAAATCTCACATGAACACATGCTGCATAAATCTCATATGAACACATGCTGCATAAATCTCACATGAACACATGCTGCATAAATCTCACATGAACACATGCTGCATAAATCTCACATGAACAAAGCACAAAACTCACATAAAAACATAGCATAAAACATAGAGTTTGAAATTCGATTCGGCACTTCATTGAATTTAGCGTCAATGAGCCAAAAAAACTCTAGTAATCAGAATTCACTTTATATTTTCTCCCTAAGAAAAAGAAGGTAAACTGAACAGTAGTAGAGCTACCTCCCACAAATAAAGCACTCGTCAATGAGGAAGACTATTTCAGATCACGGGATCAACCTCAATTAACGCCAAAATTTCAACTTTTCCAACACAGCAACGCAAAACGAACACTTTTCGGCTGTCACTCATGCGAGTATAGTGCGGAAGTGCCTGAACTTCCCGTATGATAGAAAGCGGCAAGGTTAAAATAAACTGGACGCTCGAGAGGGGCATAAATCAGAGGATCTGAAGTCGGAAACCAGTGTATATCTCAAGGTATTATCGCATTGTAAAACTGAGCTTTTTGTTTAATTTAAAGAGTGAAGCATATGTTAGGACAAGCAAAGAAGGTCACATCAGTGTCTCATACTTGCACTGATGGCGAAAGCGCGACATACAGGCAAAAACGTCCGTCCGTCATGAGCTGGGACCGTAACCACTGCGCTGAGCACCGTCTAAATTACGGCCGCTCGGCGTCTATTACGGAAATTACGCCAACATCGCCGGGAAATTACGCTCTGGGATAAGGAAATTGTTCGGGGTCAAAAAACAGCCAAAATAATGCGGCAAATTCGTGGAGTGGAGCAGCAAGGAGAGCGGAGTGCCAGACGCAAGGCGAAGGCGAGTTTTTGTGGAGATGTGGGACAGCAAGACTTGCTCCCTCGCTGCCTTCACAACGCGCTTTAGAGGAACGAGAAGGTCGTTTTCAGTGCACGTGAGGGTCCATATATCGATAGAAACAAAAGCTGATGGTACGAAGGTTGCAGAGCAGCAATAGTTGTTTACACCTATTTTTGGTTACCGCCTTCGTGCAAGGGAATTAGAGCAGCCGCATGCTGGTGTAGATAGACAGGATTTTCTCGAATAAATTTACGCGAAGCCCAGAAAAATAGCGGGAAAACATTAAACTACATCTTCAATCTTTCTCAGATTTTCCAAAGAATTCTGTCGCACTTGAAGAGTAGGTACCGAATTCTAATTTCAAAACTGTAGTAACAGTAAAACATGCATAATAGCTACAATGAACCAGCTGCTCAAGATACATCAGGTTAGCGCAAAAGTAATGTCCGATTTTTAGAACAGGTGCTTAAAATTAGCTTTCTCAATTACTTATATTCTGTTATAAGAGTAGTATATTTCTGCAACTTAACTAAGCGATTTCCTTTTAAATTATCTCTGTAACGCTCATATTTTTTGTAACTATTGACATCCATGTACGTCCTACCCAAAGATCACATAAGAAATGTTCTACTGTAAGAGTCTGAAAAAGGTGTTAATGCAAGTGCGTCAGTAAAATCGATTCAGAACAGATGTGGGATGTTGTAGCGAGTGAAAGTTGCAGGAGAGGGAAGCCCACTGTTACCACTAGGGAAATTGCAGGACAGTTAGGCCGCCGTCACACGGAGACCAAATGGTAAAGTTTCATCATAATTATCTACAGTCAGCGGCACTACTCGGCCTGTCTAGCGCTACGAAACAGTCAGATTTCAGCCTTAGTTTGGGACTAGTTTGGTGAAACTAAGGCTGAAATCGGATTGTTTCGTGGCCCTGGACAGACCGAGTAGTGCTACTCACTGTAGATGATTATGATGAAACGTTACCATTTGGTCTCCGTGTAACGATGGCCTTAGACGTGGTCCGTACAACCTGCTTCCGATTTCCATTTGTTCCGAGGACTACAGAACCATTTTAGTGAACTTAGGTAAACAAAAAGAGAAGAGATTGAAAAAGAGTTTTGCATTTTGATTCTAAGCCCACAGAGTTTTACAAGCTATGCATTTATAAACTTGTTGAAAGGTAGAATGAGGTCAGTAAAAGCAATGGAGAGTGTGTAAATGAATAAATATTTCCATAACCATTAGCTAATTCATTTCCACCAAGATCTTTAAATCGTACAATATTTTTTCACAAACTTGAAATTTTTGCACTCCGATCGCGATCTATTAAAACATCCTCGTGATGGAATAATACTACCAAGCTATGCAAGTCGTCTCATACAACAATGATGCTCATCACAATCGACTGATAAGATGAAGAAATAATCGGCCAAAACAATGTAGCTACCATGAACTCGTATTCTTACACGAAAACGATCAAAAACAAACCACGCCATCGAAATTATCACCCATGACCGAGAATCTACGAACTCAAATATTCACGAACAGAATATAACGGTTCACTTCGTATGTGCGAACTGAAAGCATTTTTAGACTTCGGTCGCTCCACATATTGTGATCATGGAGGGCTCGCTGCGCCGTTCAGCGCCCCCGGGACTGCGCTGTCTGTCACGCGTCCAATGAGCGCCGTCCGACCTGCCGGGCTGAGGCGTGTTGCCTGCTGTGGGGCAGACTGGCGCTGTCACTCGTTTACTCTAGTCACTCGCACAGTTGGTTACATTAGTCACTCGCACAGTTGGTTACATTAGTCACTCGCTCAGTTGGTTACATTAGTCACTCGCTCAGTTGGTTACATTAGTCACTCACTCGCGTCACTCAAACAGTTGGTCACGCGCGTCACTCAAACAGTTGGTCACTCGCGTCACTCAAACAGTTTGTCACTCGCGTCACTCAAACAGTTTGTCACTCGCGTCACACAAACTGTTGGTCACTCGCGTCACTCAAACTGTTGGTCACTCGCGTCACTCAAACAGTTGGTCACTCGCGTCACTCAAACAGTTGGTCACTCGCGTCACTCAAACTGTTGGTCACTCGCGTCACACAAACTGTTGGTCACTCGCGTCACTCAAACAGTTGGTCCCTCACGTCACTCAAACAGTTGGGAATACTCCGAATAGAAATAAATAAATAAATTAGCAAAAAGTTCTGTGCGTGATTGGTGTCTGACGTCACGAGACTAGGAGACAACCCAAAAATGGGGCACTTAGCCTGTTTCTGTCGCCATATCTTATTCTATTTTAGACACTCCAGTCACTCAAAGCGTCACTCACGTCTCTCAAAGAACAACTCGGGCGCTTCAATTCGTCTTTCCAGCAGTAGTTGCGCGCTCAAGCAATTTTGCAAACTTGAGGTCTTAGCGAGCCCACTTTACCTCTTAAAATCAAGTGTAAAATCATTTGTGTAAACTTTGGAACGTTCATGAGATATTTGTGTGCTCAAGTTGACTTTCAACAAAAAACATGAATTTGTTTTGAGCAATATTTGTCTCCAGTATTCTACCATGAAAAATTCCCTCAATAGCTAAATTATGAAATCTAAACGATAGCTAAATTATGGAATGTAGATGAAAACTAAACTTTCTCCCTTTAGTCCTATTTCATTGAGCAGCTAACGTAGTTTCCACAAAGAAACGGATGCGTTGATGATTCCGATCAGGTGTTGTGCTTCAAATAATGCCACTAAGTCATTACAACGTCAGTCCCGGTGGCGAGAACATAAGAACTCCTGCCAACAGGCAAGGCAGGCTCCGTTGGGCTTTCAGAGGAGGGACGGGGATGCAAAATAACCTTCTTCGCCATGGAACTGATCTCAAATTATAGAAACTGATCTCAAATTATAGAAACTGATCTCAAGTTCTAGAACTGATCTCAAATGAAACTGATCTGAAAATCTGCATTACAGCAAATGTTTAACTACTTGAGCGAGAATGGTCTCTTGTGTGTGTGTAAAGATTTTTAGTTAGATGGAAAATGACGTACTGAAAATATGAAAGCGATATTTGAAAGCCAAATATCAATTTTTAAATTTTCTTATTAACCGGTGCGTCGTCTTCTGGCAATACTGAGGAACGAGCCTGGTATTATTACTTTAATTATAAATTACTGTAAGACTCTATCGTCATCAAAAAAGGAGATTTCAAGAGAGAAGAAAATTGACTATTTAGTTTGGACTCTATAGAAAACAAATTGAACAATTTTAGCTGTTCGTTGTGTGCTTGCTGGCTTGCGATCATTTTGTGCTTGCTTTAGAGATCACGAACGACGCGGAGAATATACGCACAAGGTGGGTTCGTCCACGATACCCTACGCATAGCAACAGCTAGTCGAAACGGTAGGGGAAAAAAGACAGCGAGTTCGTGAAAAAAACATGAAAACTGAAAGAAGCAAAGTAAACACGAAAGATACAAGTCGCGAAGGCCTACTTATAGCTGAAGTAACGGTACAGGTCTCATATCGGAGCGCCATTCCTCGGAGCATATGGTAGACGAACTCAAGTAACATAAACCTATTATATACCTCTTGAGGGGAGCAATGAGCCCGGACAAATTTTGTGAACAACTAAAGAATTTATTTTCACAAGAAATGCATTAGTAAAACTATCACTTAGAATATTTTATAATGGACAAGAGATATAAATGTCTGTGGGCCTAGCTGATTTCAGTAACTTCTGGCGAAACCAGTAGAAAAATTATTTTTCGTTCAATTTCACTTTATCTCGCATTGAATTAAACGTGTGCTAGACTGGACCAAATAGTTTTTTGACGCGAGAAAATTTAAAAAGAAATAAACTAAATTGGCCTTAATGTAATAATCCAAGGAAGAACTTAATGCCCATGAAAACATAGATTAAGGATTACTTTCGTTTCAGAACAGTAGGTCAATAATCGCGTTTCTTCTTGATGTCAGCAATTATAAAAGGGATAAAAAACAGAGCTAAATGTTTCTCGAGTGGTAGCACGGATACGACTGGAAACCACGAACGATATGCCTAAATATTCCTATCTAACGGGCTCGGTGGGCAGCTCCCTTCTTCCGGGCAACCAGAGTTTTTGGGTTCCGGAGGGAGTCTTATTGCAAAGCTGAAACTTTGAGGAATTGACGGAAAGGCACCACCAGGCGTGGAGCCTCCGCCTAATTTGACTCATTAATCTGGAACTTACTGTCGCTTAGTGTTCCTAAATGTTTGGCAAGTGGCAACTTTTCAAATTGCCACCGCTAAATGCAAGTTGGTTTATTTTACATGCGCTATTATTACTAGCAAAATAAGTTTAAATGTCTACTTCTAACGCATATCGATATTTTTACAAAAATTAATACAGCGTAAAGCGTCTCTAGACATAAAAGTCCATGTCTTCCTGATTTGAAGGCTGCTAACTCGAACCCAACAGATATTTAAGGGTAGTCTGTTCGAAAGACGTTCAATTAGTAGCACATATTTTCAACTACGAGATTTGATTGCGCACATTCGCATTTTAATTTCATAATGTAGTGAACTCTCAAAGGAAAATACTCTGCGAAACACTAAACGAAACCCCTTGTCAACCTCACTTTCTACTCGTGTGGAGAACTTCAGCATCTTGCCATTATAAGGTGCGGCCTTGCGTAAGTTGCTGCTCTCCACCAGCAAAGTCATACAGCAGATGATAATGACCTTCCTAAGGAACAAAATCTAGAGAGGAACTCAATGGTTTTCACGCAGTTTCACTGTCGAGCTGCATCATCTGCTCGCTGATTATACATTTGTAAATATAATTGATTTAGATCAAATGAAATTCCTACTTGAGTCGTAACTGCAGCGTCACGCAGGCTTCCTTCACGAACAATGGTTTTTGTTTGTAGCATATAACGTCTTAAAAAACCTGTGTAAACAATTATTGACCTATCTCTGTACTACCAATTGAAGGGCAAATATGCAGAGTGGCCTAACCCACAAAACACAAAATTTCAAGACACTCAAGTTAGAGGCTTGGTGTTCATTGCAGGGTTGTCAATCTGGCTTTTCATTGCCAAGTTACTAACTAGGAACTAATTAGGAACTAGGCCACTCAGCCTAAAAAACATCCAAGGCACTATTAGGTGAAATTATCACTAAATCCGCTCTGCAAGTTTTGATCTCTGATTTGTGGGTTAGGCCACTCTGCATATTTGCCCTCCAATTATTAGCAAAGTATTCGAAAAAATTGTGTATAAAAAAGTGTACTCTTATTTTGAACACAAATCATTTCTTTACGATAAACAATACGTTTTTCGCTCTAAAAAATCAACAACACAGGCTGTATTAAATCACTTACAATTTCTTTATTCCAATATAGATGGAGGAAAGCCTGTCTTCCCTGTATTTCTTGCCTTTCGAAAAGCATTCGATTGTGTGGACAATAAAATATTACTCTCGAAACTACACTGTTATGGCATCCGAGGGGTTGCCCATGACTGGTTCAGATCATACCTAACAAATCGGAAGCAATACGTTGTCATTGACAACGCAAAATCGGACCCACAGACAATTAGCCATGGAGTTCCGCAAGGATCTGTTCTTGGGCCTCTCCTATTTCTGATTTTTATCAATGATGTTATTAAATCTACGTCATTCTTCAAATTCATACTTTTTGCCGATGACAGTACGCTTTCTGCGGTCCTTCCAAACCAAAATCCAGCTATGATTGCGGAGAGTAGAAATAATGAACTTTATATGGTTTCATTGTGGCTTAAAGCTAATAAAATAAGCCTTAATAGCGATAAAACGAAATATTTTACATTCTCATACAAGAAAAATGCATCTCTCCCACGCATTAAAATTTACGAAGGTGAAATCGAAGAAACCAACTCCTGTAAGTTTCTGGTCATCATAATAGATAAACATCTGACCTTCAAAGAGCATGTCGCTCATATTAGTTCTAAATTATCAAAATCCATCGGAATCCTAAATAAAGTTAAGACTTTCCTGCCTGAAGCAGCTTTAAAAATGCTCTACCGAACGCTCATTTCTCCATACTTGCAATACGGAATAGAAGCATGGCACAGAACTGATAAAAATAAAACCAATAAAATTTTTACTCTGCAAAAGAGAGCCATCAGAGCGGTAATGAACCTAGAATATAATGCTCACTCAAATTATTCATTCAAAAATTTTCAAATACTTAAGCTTTCGGATCTCTCAATATCTCCATTTTCAATTTCATTTATAAAACTCTAAGAAATGATTGCGACAATAGCCTAAAACAGTTATTAACTGCGCAAACTAGTCATCACGACCATTTAATCCGAAATAGAAGTAAATTCATGCTTCCTTATTTTTCAAAGGCCCGTTCGAAACACAGTATCCTCTTCGTTGGAACTAAAACTTGGAACTCAATCCCTGCGGAGATCCGTGAAAGCAATTCTTACAAAGTATTCAAGAGACATCTTGAATCTCATTTCCTATCAAAATACTCGTCGTGTAAGACCACCAAGTCACATCTTGCCTCCTACATGTCTTGTCCTAATAATGTGATTTACCATAGGTAACATAACCGATCTTCAGTCTGCATGCTCTTAATCGTTTTATCGAATATTTTGTTAAACATAGCCGATCTGACCTCTATTGTACAATACAGCATCAAATATCAAGTCAATTATCTCACTGATCAGTCTATTGCGAAACTAGGTTAAGTGAATTAGGTTAAACATTATTGTACACCTTAGAATAATGTGATGGCAGGATGCCCTAGAAATCGCTGAACTTGTTCGGGCCCACAGGTAGCTATACTCTAATTTGACCTTTGTACTAGACTTAAGAAACATTCTACCTCTGTATCACCTGTGGTAAATAAATTGTTTAAATTGTTTAAATTAATTTATGTACATTTGAATAATTTGATTTTCAATCATAATCAACCGCTTCGCTCGCACTCGGTAAATTTTACCAATTTAAAATAAGGCTCGTGTAACAAAAATTGATCGTTACTGTCAGAACTTATTGTAATACCCTAGCAATCAATTTACATATTATCCCGATAGTAAATTTGAAATTACCCAATCTTACTCTCAGTGACTAACACTCTTCTGTCAAAACAGCATTTATAGAGACACAAACCTCCTTGTGCCAATTATGACAGTTCCGGTACTCACTGAATGATGACTCGACAGTGGAGACTCTACTCACCTGCAAAGAAAAACAAAATACATCAATGACCCATTGGGAAATTCAATTTTTCAATAAGAAAATTCGTGAAGCAATGGATTCGAATTTTTCGAAGCGGGTTGTTTTATGTTTTCCGTTGTTTTTCTGTTTATAGACAAAATTGGCAGATGGGCGCGTCTATTTCCGTGCTTGCAAAGGCTTCGTAAGAATTTTGTTAAATTAACCTGAGCAATAAAACATGGACCTTTAAGTAACGCGCGGTAAAGTGATTGACTTTCCACGCGTAAATCAGCATTGCATTCACAAGCTCACATCATACATTTATTATTTTGAATTGCACGGGAAATTCGTAAGAAGACACGCGCGATTTCATACTAAAACATCGCGATAACATATCCTTCAACTCTACGGAGAGCACACCAGTCTTTTCGAACATCTCACAATGCAGGCGTATCAACAATTTCAAACTACGATGGATCCTAACTGATGAGTCACCTGTTCAAAGTCAGGCCGAAACAAACTTGTCTATTCAAAAAAAGACTGATCCAAACCGACAAACCGATTGCCCCTTCAAAGTAAGGCTGAACTTACTGATTCTGTTCAAACCAAGACTGATCGAAGCTGACACACGGTTAGTTCAAACTCCCAAAGGCAAAGCTTGAGTAGACCTAACATCTTCAAACTGTACAACAACCGCCACGAAGCTGGCACAGCGAGGGCAGTAATGACGCGGCAATGAAACATCAGAAGCGAAGCAAGAGCAGCGAGGCAGGGCTGCAGCAAGGCCAAGGAAGACTTTGTCTTGGCAGCAGGCCAGCTCCTCGCTAACTCGACCCACTTGGAAACGCCGTGTTGACTTCGGTGCTCCGGGCACATGACGCCGTAGCTACGCACGTCGCTTCGAATTTGCCATCAATATGAAAGTTGTCATCTCATTTAAATCATGAAAAGCTTGCTAACTCGCCTGAACAAAAGTCACATCGATGAGTTCTAAGCTTGTGTACCGACGATTTTTTTCTTTGAAAAGCATTCTGTTAAGGCTAATTGGAGAGCACGTCAGCCTCATAGCGTTGTAGTTGGAAGTAAATTTAAGATATAGTTACAGCATCACAGCAGTGACTACTCTATACCAGCGAGTCACACCAAGCCTCCGACAAACAAGCGTTTCCACCAACCTCGCCCCGACCATATCGAGGAATAAAAGTCCATTAAATTAACAGCATTTGGTCGGTTCAATGATAACAGTAGCAACTGCACTACTACCATTGAACCAACCTGAAGGAATTTTTCATTCCTTTCATGGTTTAACTTCGGCTTCCGCTCATGTAAGCGAGTATCACAGAGAAACTCAATGAATTAAGTGCAAGTTGTTCCACATGTTCGTAAAATTTGGAAGTCCGCACTGAGAGTATCGGCAACGCTTGATGAGATGAAAAGAGAAATAAGAATAAAATAAAAGACGACACAGCAGTTGCGCAGCACGCCAGTCTCACGACGAGAGCGAAAAATATGCTTCAAATTCGCCCCAATCATACCAAGGATTAGATTAGATTAATACAAGCCTTCCCTAAGCACAAAAAGAAACTCGGAATTAAAGCAAGAATGGAGTATAAAAATGTAACAAACATGCCACAACCTACTTATAGCAACTACAAATCTCAAGCAATAGATTCCTCCGACATGCGCTGATCGTCCTACAGAAGGTAGCCAGAGCTACACTGATAAACGTTAGCTCCCTTAAACACACTGAATAGAGAACAGACACTACCAGCAAGGTCCCCAAAGTGCGCGGAATAACCACCCCTTTCAACACAGCCCCCAGGGCGGACACAGATAACAAAGCTTCTTCACTGCAGTCTTAACCTTATTTACTGGTAGCGTTATTGCCTCTTGCGGGTCGCTTGGCTAAGTGTGTGGAATAAAATTAGAAGCTTCCCATCTCTTACAGAGCTTAGGGCCTTGACACGGTACCATGTCAAAACGGTTAAATAAACCGAGTATTGAATTCACAAGTTCATTTCCTGGAAAGCGTTCCGGCGTTGTACTTTTCCAACAAGCAGTTCAAAAACGACAGTACAACAGCCACTGTTAATAACCACCGATGAGGTGCAGCAACACGCCTGTGATAAACAATCGCAATACTTCCACCACCACACCACACCACACCCCACTACACACCATACAACACACCATACAACACACCACACCCCACTACACACCCCACTACACACCACACCCCATTACACCACACCACACTACACACCACACAGACCCCACACACAACACCACACCCCCCCACCACACACCACACACCCATCCACACACCATATACCCTTCCACACACCATTTACCCTTCCACACACCATTTACCCTTCCACACCACACCCCACCACACCCCCCCCCACACCCCAGCACACCACACACCACACACCCCACATCGCGCCACCAGCGTACGACCTACGCAGAGCGGTCGCGTGCGGCGCTCGCGTGCCAGGCGCCTCTAAAGCCACTCAGCTGACGGACGACTCACTCGGGGCTAACGTAGCTCCTGGGGGGGAGGGCTAGGTTGTTGGCTAGGTTGTGGGCTGGGTAGTATGGGCGAGTTCCAATTTTAAAAAGTACCGTATCAGCAACACTATCATTTCATTTTTATCTTTTGCCTCATACATTCAAGTTAAAAAAGGCAACACGCCTGTCTACCCACACGAGGCAACACGCCTGTCTACCCACACGAGGCCACACGCCTGTCTACCCACACGAGGCAACACGCCTGTCTACCCACACGAGGCAACACGCCTG